>OFHU01000341.1:0-90771 GCA_900245905.1 Lacerta viridis
CCGACGTGGTGGGCGATGGATGGAACACAGTGCTCTAGCCAGAACGGGCAGCTCTGAGTTGGTTCTGTTCAGTGATTTCGCTCAGCGTTTCAGCTCAGTGATTCAGCTCAGTGATTCAGCTCAGTGATTTGCCCTTGCTCTGAGGCTGGCTGTGTGCTGTCTGTGTTCTGATGTCCAAATCCCATCCTCGTCGCCAGTATTAAGTTGTGGGTGGACACAACAGACGACACAGCGATTCCAAACAGCTCCTGTTTATTTGCAGGCTGGAACAGAACTGAGCTGGAGGCCTCAGCCACCAGCTTATATAGAACTCAGCTACAACGCAACAGTAACCATATTCTGCAGCTATCCAATCCCTGAGTGTCAGTTTATAATCCTTCATTTGCATAAGCTGACCTGAGTGAAAACCGCAGCAGAATAAACTATATACACACACCCCTGGTGGCCAAGGTGAGAACTTCAATACATAACACATTCAATATTCAGGCTGCACCTGACAGGATGTTAGCAGATCAAGTAAACGGTTAGTCTAATTTAGTTCTAAATAATTTTAATTGAAAATTGAAGGGCCTTGCAGTGAATTTGACACCAAGAACTTTAGCTAAAGGTGGAGGAGAAATTAGATTCAGTTCACATTTAAAACCTGAGACAATATGAGAGCCAAAACACATCCTTGAAATTTGCAGATATCCAGTGAAGCTGAATTTCTGAAGATTCTGATTAAAGAACAAACTTCCTAATATAGCACATAGTTTAGCGATGGAACTCTCTCCTACAGGACACAGCAAAGTCCACCATCTTGGGTAGCTTTAAAAGAGGGCTAGACAAACGGGGGTGACAATAGACACTCCTGCTTAGAGCCTCTGGCAATGTCAAACAATTATGAGTCCTGCCCATTAATTTGCAAACCACTCCCAGTTTATTCATATAGGCATTGCACACCAGTTGTAAAAAGATGGCCAGCTTTCATTTTTTTAGTACTGTGAATGAGAATGTCCAAGTCAAGTTATCAAATGCCTTACTGGCCTCTAGTGATGAGCTTGCCAGAGGCCTTTTGGAACTTTCCCCAAAATGTGCAGCCTTAAGGACTTGTCTGGATAGGAACTACCGGAGTCCTCTATATTACAAAATATTCTAGGTCAGTGTGCAGATACTGGGCAGCTGCATCAGCCAATCTCTCTAGGAATATGCCTGTAAAAAGCTTAACATCTCTATTGATCGGCCAACAGGAGTCCACCACTTCACCATTCTTGTTAGGTTTGAGAATAACAGCTATACAGGTTTGTTTCCAGATTCCGGAACATCTTCTGGTAATATAATGTTGATGTAGAATAGGTATTAGTTCTTTCTTAAATGAGTTCTTAACAAGGCCAGTATAGCCATCTGTTCCTGGGGAAGGATCAAAGTTAAGTTTCAAAATTAGATCTTCAATTTCTGCCAGTGTTAAGGGAGCGTTAAATTTCCCTTTATGCACCAGCAAAAGATGGCCAGTTTGAGCTCTTAGAATATCTTCTATAAAAAAGCTGTTGCTTATTTTCACTGGGGGAGAAGAATTTTTGAATTCTAGTAGATATGGACTTAATTACAATTATTTTGTCACCTGTATTTGTAAGGAGTGGAGTAATAATATTTTTTTCTCCCTTTTCTTCTATTGGTTGGCCAAGAGTTTTGAATTTTTGTTATCGTCTTCATAAAAAGATTGGTTTGCATCCTGGAGGGATGATAAAAGTTTGCTAGTGTCTAATGCTTTAAATTCAGTTGTTTTCCTCATTTGAATTCTAAAGACCCTATTACTGCTGTTGTTGCTTTTATGTCTGTCTTCTAGTGATTTTTAATATTCTGTTATTTTCTGATATGACATTATTATTTCAAAAAAAAATTGACGTCCATCAATATTTTTTCCTTTTGTAAAGCAGTTGTCCAGTAATAATGGACGCCTTGTCGGCCCTCTTATCCTTGCAACTGGGACAGAAACTAGTAAATATGGATCTCTTCTTTTGGCAGCTGATGCTCTCCAGAGGCTGGAAGACACCCTTGGACTTTATGTTGTACAATTGGTATAGCTGAATCTGGACCCTTGCTCTCTTGGAGAAATGGACCCATTCAGTAAGCCAAAAGCAGGGGTGCCAACTTGAATAAAATATTCGGGGCGGAGCAGGTAAACCTCATCTGCATAATCGATCACATGATGAAGCACACCCCGCCCACATTTGAATGGCAATGTCTATTAAGTTGGGGGGGGGCTGGCCCCTGCAAATATTTTATTGGCAGGCCTGAAGGAACCTTGGCGCATAAGAGTTGGCTCCTATGGCCAGAGGTAACTGTAAACCAGGGGGCATTTCCTTCTCTTTCATTCATTAAGGTTAAGAAGCCACCAACCTCCCATTTGATTTTATGGAGCAATTCTATTTGTCATGGAGTTTAGCCAGGGTGTGTCCTAAGGGTATGATCTCTAATCATTTATGCCCTCCTTGTTTACAGATAACTTGTCATGAGACTTGCATTTGTTTCCCATTGTTTATTTACTTTCCTATTGGTTTTACAGTTGGCTGTATGAGTGCTAAAAAGAATTCAAGAATTCAATAAAGCAAATTGTTTGTTTGTTTTAGAATAATTATATTTCATTATGAGCAAAATAAACAAAACAGTCAATTATCTTTCATATATGACCCAACACAGAGCATGTTGATAACACATTATTCAGAATATTGACTTAGACCATTGAGATACAAAGCTTTGGATCAAATATAAAACATAAAATGAAAACAACCCAAAGCATCCATGTATGTCTGATATGGTAGCCTAATATCTGAGCTTTCCCAGAACAGAAAAGTAGTAGTGATTTCCCCCCACTGTAAAACAGTATTGGGATTGATAATTGCTTTTCTTATTGTCCCACAGGTAAAATGGATATGATACATGAGGGGAGGGAAGATATTGTTGAATCAAAATTATAGCTAAATTAACCAGACAGGAGGAGTGGCTTGTTTATGTGCCAGGATCCGAGCAGACATTATGAAACAGAACCAGAAAAGAGCCAATTCTTCTTTCCTATTTTGTCCTCTGGACGTCCTTAATTTATGTAATTGGTTCTGACTGGTGAAAAGAAATTGTTTAAAAAAGGAAAGGAAAGAAAGAAAACACTTTACCTTGAGCCATTCATTCTTACCTTGGGCCTCATCCATTGTACCACCCAAGTTTAAGAATATACATCATAGCCTCTTGGTTTATTTTTGTAATAATGCAGGGACCAGAAGCAACTAACTTGACATAGACCTTTCTCATGAAGCAGCTGTGTATCGTCTGTTCCCAGGGAACGTGGTCATCCCGCTATGGTGGCTTCCTTAACACCCGTTTATGAATGTTCCATTTTCAATAGTTGGAAAATCTCTTTCTGGGTGCTCTGTGAGCTGCCAAGTCCCTCATTACCTACGCGGGCATTCTGATGAAGCTTCCTGGCCTACTAAAGTCCTCCTAAATATGGCAGGGCTCAACTGAATAGAAAATAGCAAGCTAGTCATCACCTCCACTGGTTTTACATAGTAAAAATCTATACTCATTGTGCTTGGGGGGCTGGAGCTATTCTTAGGTGTTATTTTTCCACTTGCTCAACAGCTGTTTTCAGTCACAAGTTCCTGGCGCCAGAAAAAGACAGAGGGGTGGTGAAATGAAGGATGAAAAAGATGACATAAATCCACATGTGAATGCTCACTTCATAGAATTATGGAGGACCAGGTGACACCTTCTCTGCTGCTCACTGGAAGAGAAAAAAGACGGGATGCTAAAGGAGGAATCCTGTGGTGCTGTGCTCATTCCCAGTTGAGGGATGCTCATCCATGATGGCTGGCTTTCGCAGGATACAGCTGAGGAATAGCGTATATTTGAAGAATTTGTCCTCTACTCCAAAAGCACTACATGAATTCCAGGTGTGAGAATTTATTGCTAAGATTAGGTAATGCTGCCTCAACCCCCACAACAGAATAGAATTTGGGTATGGCAGACAACTCAACAGGAATTGCAACTACCAAAAGGAAATTAAATCGAATTACACTGAAAAAGGGCAACACTCATGGAGGATTCAGATAATGGTGGTTCTACTCCAAATGGGTTAAAAAAAAAAACCCAACACATTAGCAAATTATTACACTGACTATATTTTAATATGATTTTTTTACACGGCTCTTGCAATGGGGTACTAATCAAGTTACTTGATTGCGGACCATTTGGATCCCTTCTAATCAGGATGCAGGCCTCATCATGGGACTGAAACTGCCTTGGTCGCACTGGTCGATGATCTCCGGCGGGCTAGGGACAAAGGTGAGAGCTGTTTCCTAGTTCTGCTGGATCTCTCAGCGGCCTTTGACACCATTGACCATAACATCCTTCTGGACCGGCTAGAGGGGTTGGGAGCTGGGGGCACTGTTATACAGTGGTTCCGCTCCTTCCTCCTGGGCCGTGTTCAGAAAGTGGTGGTGGGGGATGAGTGTTCAGACCCCTGGGCTCTCACTTGTGGGGTGCCTCAGGGTTCCGTCCTCTCCCCCATGCTTTTTAATATCTATATGAAGCCGCTGGGAGAGATCATCAGGGGGTTTGGGCTGGGTGTTCATCAGTATGCGGATGATACCCAGCTCTACCTCTCTTTCAAATCAGAACCAGTGAAGGCGTGAAGGTCCTGTGTGAGTGCCTGGAGGCGGTTGGAGGATGGATGGCGGCTAACAGATTGAGGTTGAATCCTGACAAGACAGAAGTACTGTTTTGGGGGACAGGGGGCGGGTGTGGAGGACTCCCTGGTCCTGAATGGGGTAACTGTGCCCCTGAAGGACCAGGTGTGCAGCCTGGGAGTCATTTTGGACTCACAGCTGTCCATGGAGGTGCAGGTCAATTCTGTGTCCAGGGCAGCTGTCTACCAGCTCCATCTGGTATGCAGGCTGAGACCCTACCTGCCCGCAGACTGTCTCACCAGAGTGGTGCATGCTCTGGTTATCTCCCGCTTGGACTACTGCAATGCGCTCTACATGGGGCTACCTTTGAAGGTGACCTGGAAACTGCAATTAATCCAGAATGCAGCAGCTAGACTGGTGACTGGGAGTGGCCGCTGGGACCACATAACACCGGTCCTGAGAGATCTACATTGGCTCCCAGTACGTTTCCGAGCACAATTCAAAGTGTTGGTGCTGACCTTTAAAGCCCTAAACAGCCTCAGTCCTGTATACCTGAAGGAGCGTCTCCACCCCATCGTTCAGCCCGGACACTGAGATCCAGCGCCGAGGGCCTTCTGGCAGTTCCCTCACTGCGAGAAGCAAAGCTACAGGGAACCAGGCAGAGGGCCTTCTCGGTAGTGGCGCCCGCCCTGTGGAATGCCCTCCCATCAGAGGTCAAAGAGATAAACAACTACCTGACATTTAGAAAATACCTGAAGGCAGCCCTGTTTAGGGAAGTTTTTAATCTGTGATATTTTAATGTATTTTAATATTTGTTGGAAGCCACCCAGAGTGGCTGGGGAGACCCAGCCAGATAGGCAGGGTACAAATAATAAAATGTTGTTGTTGTTGTTGTTGTTGTTTGTTATATTTCATATGAAAGTTGAAACAATGGACACAGCTAGATTAGTAAAGAAAAAGTGTTTTTGTATGCATTGTATATGTGATATAACACTGTGACACCAGATGGTGCTGTGGAGTCCCGTCTTTCCCTACCGCATTTCCCTGTATGAGTTTGCAACGCGTTTAACTGAAACACTTCTTTGATGCGTCTAGATCCAGCAAACCTTTTCCACAGAATGGACATCTTCCAATTACTTATTTGTCATTTTTCAGACTAGTCTGAAATTGAGATCACATAGCAGTCTAGGAAACCAACTGAGTAGGTTGTATATGCTCTCTTAAAAAAGAAAATCGTGAAAAAGAAGTTAGTAATTCTGTATATTTGGTTTCCAGACCTTTGATCATCCAGGTTGTCAATATCCTTTTTAAATTGTGGCACCCAGTATTCCACGTGTGGTCTGACCAAGGCAGAATAGAGTGGTACTGGACGCGGGTGGCGCTGTGGTCTAAACCATAGAGCCTAGGATTCACTGATCAGAAGGTCGGCGGTTCGAATCCCCGCGACAGGGTGAGCTCCCGTTGCTCAGTCCCTGCTCCTGCCACCTAGCAGTTCGAAAGCACGTCAAAGTGCAAGTAGATAAATAGGTACCGCTCCAGCGGGAAGGTAAACGGCGTTTCCGTGCGCTGCTCTGGTTCGCCAGAAGCGGCTTAGTCATGCTGGCCACATGACCCGGAAGCTGTACACCGGCTCCCTCGGCCAGTAAAGCGAGATGAGCGCCGCAACCCCAGAGTCATCCGTGACTGTATTACCGTATTTTTCGCTCCATAGGACGCTCCGGACCATAGGGCGCACCTCGTTTTCAGAGGAGGAAACCAGGGGAAAAATTTTTTTTTCTGGTTTTCCTCCTCTAAAACCCATGGTTGGTTTTTGTTTTTGTTTTTTGAGAATCAGCTCAAAGTTTTGCAGCTTTTTTTTGCAAAGGGAAAAGCCCTGCTTTTTGAGGATCAGTTCAGATTTGTGCAGCTTTTGTAAAGGGGGAAAAGCATTGCTTACAAACCAGTAAGCACCAGTACAAACCAGTACAGACCAGTAAGCACCAGCAGGTAATAGGAAGCAAGAGGAAAGCAAACCAGTACAAACCAGTAAGCACCAGTACAAACCAGTACAGACCAGTAAGCACCAGTACAAACCAGTACGCACCAGCAAGTAATAGGAAGCAAGAGGAAAGCAAACCAGTACAAACCAGTAAGCACCAGTACAAACCAGTACAGACCAGTAAGCACCAGTACAAACCAGTACGCACCAGCAAGTAATAGGAAGCAAGAGGAAAGCGAACCAGTACAAACCAGTAAGCACCAGTACAAACCAGTACAGACCAGTATGCACCAGTACAGACCAGTAAGCACCAGCAGTAATAGGAAGCAAGAGGAAAGCAAACCAGTACAAACCAGTAAGCACCAGTACAAACCAGTACAGACCAGTATGCACCAGTACAGACCAGTAAGCACCAGCAGTAATAGGAAGCAAGAGGAAAGCAAACCAGTACAAACCAGTAAGCACCAGTACAAACCAGTACAGACCAGTAAGCACCAGTACAAACCAGTACGCACCAGCAAGTAATAGGAAGCAAGAGGAAAGCGAACCAGTACAAACCAGTAAGCACCAGTACAAACCAGTACAGTATGCACCAGTACAGACCAGTAAGCACCAGCAGGTAATAGGAAGCAAGAGGAAAGCGAACCAGTACAAACCAGTAAGCACCAGTACAAACCAGTACGCACCAGTATGCACCAGTACAGACCAGTAAGCACCAGCAGGTAATAGGAAGCAAGAGGAAAGCAACCAGTACAAACCAGTAAGCACCAGTACAAACCAGTACAGACCAGTAGGCACCAGCAAGTAATAGAAAGCAAAAGGAAAGCAAACCAGTAAGCACCAGTAGGTAATAGGAAGCAAGAAGAAAGCAAACCAGTAAGCACCAGCAAGTAATAGAAAGCAAGAGGAAAAGTAACAGCCCCAAATGGCTGAAAAACTCAATTTCCCAGGATCCTCAATTTCCCAGGATCCTACTGTGCAAGGGGCCTGGGCGGGGCAGGAAGGGAGCTAGCTCTCTTATCTCCCTCCCCGATCTCCTACAATCAGCTGTTGAGCGGGTTCTTTTCAACACTCTCTTTCCCTCTTGTTAGCCTTTAGCTCTTTCTAAAACAGAAAAAGCAGGATCTGCCTTTCCCCCCTGGGCTCCAGGGACCATGCATTCGCTCCATAAGACGCACAGACATTTCCCCTTACTTTTTAGGAGGAAAAAAGTGCGTCTTATGGAGCAAAAAATACGGTAACAGTCAGGGGTCCCTTTACCTTACCTTTATGACTTCCCTTGATATGGACCCTAGACTTCTGTTGATGCAGCCAAGAATAGCACTAGCTTTTTTTGCAGCTGCATCACACTATTGACTGATGTTAAGCTTGTGATCCACTAAGGCCCCAAGATCCTTTTCACATGTAAGCCAGGTGTTCCCCATCTTCTATTTGTGCATCTGGTTCTTCCTGCCTAAGTTCAGAACCTTACATTCGTCCTCATTGAAATTCATTTTGTTATTCTGTTCCCAGTTCTCCAATCTGTTAAGAACGTTTTGAATTCCCGGCTGGGAATGTCCACAGTGCGAAACCCCAGAGAGCTGCTGCCAGTGAGTTCAGATAATACTGAGCTAGATGGACCAGTGGTCTTTCTCAGTATGTCCCCTTCCTATGTTCAGTACTCTTTGTCGTAATTTGTTGGGTGATAAATTGCACTCCTCTGTAAAGTATCGGAAAAAGGATCCAAGTTTCCAATCTGGGAAAAGCTATTGATTGTCCACCAATTCACACTTTATAGCAGTGTTTATAGTATTTACACAAGGGCTCCCTGCAGGAACGCGTAAAGTGTGAGATGCACTGTCTCCTTGCAGAAACATGCTTCCTCCTTTCACACATGCTCTCTGCAGGGAACACTGCAGCAAATCTGGCAAATGTCCCTGCCATCTTAAAGTGTAAATCAGCCTGGGATCTTATCTAGTGGAGAACTGGAGTTGACAATTAATCTGGCAGAACCTCAGACCAGAATCTATGATGAAGGTCTTCAAATATTCAGACTGGGAAGGCACCGATCAGAGCATAGCTTCTCTAACACGGCACCATTTGTTCCATCTGTTCTGGATTGGTTTTGACTATTGTGGCCTGAAGTGCGGCTTTACTCTTGCCCACCTTGGCTTCTTAGAGCTAGCCAAAGGGGATTAATTGGGTGGGTCTAGGAAGTGATTAGGGACGTGGTCCAAACCCCTGAGCCTAGGGCTTGCTGGTCAGAAGGTCCGTTGTTTGGTCCCAGCTCCGGCCCACCTAGCAGTTCAAAAGCACATCTAAGTGCAAGTAGATAAATAGGTACCACTCCGGTGGGAAGGTAAACGGCATTTCCGTGCACTGCTCTGGTTCGCCAGAAGCGGCTTAGTCATGCTGGCCACATGACCCAGAAGCTGTCTGCGGACAAAAACGGCTCCCTCAGCCAGTAAAGCGAGATGAGCGCCACAACCCCAGAGTCGTTCGCGACTGGACTTAATGGTCAGGGGCCCTTTACCATTATATTTTTTTAGGAAGTGATTACTGTTGACCACAGTACCTCATGGCATACCTCTGGAGATGTTCAGGGAGTTGGGAGTTGGGGCACTTTACTTCAGTGGTTCTGCTCCTATCTCCAAAAGTCGTTATGGTGGGGCCCTGTTGATGCTTTTGAATTATGGTGCTGGAGGAGACTCTTGAGAGTCCCATGGACTGCAAGAAGATCAAACCTATCCATTCTCAAAGAAATCAGCCCTGAGTGCTCACTGGAAGGACAGATCCTGAAGTTGAGGCTCCAGTACTTTGGCCACCTCATGAGAAGAGAAGACTCCCTGGAAAAGACCCTGATGTTGGGAAAGATGGAGGGCACAAGGAGAAGGGGACGACAGAGGATGAGATGGTTGGACAGTGTTCTCGAAGCGACTAGCATGAGTTTGGCCAAACTGTGGGAGGCAGTGAAAGATAGGCGTGCCTGGCGTGCTCTGGTCCATGGGGTCACGAAGAGTCGGACATGACTGAACGACTGAACAACAACAACAAATCTACCAGAGAGACGGTGGGGATGTCACCACTCAGTGCCCATTACTTGTTTGGTTTCCCTACACCTACATCCTCCCTGACTCCTATTCATGAAGCTGCCATCTGCGCATGTGCAAGAGATTGTCTCCAGTGTCCACACCTCACCTTAACTGCAAAGTGAATGTGGCTTAATTTTTCCTTTCTCGTGGAAGCTGGTTTCAGGAGAAACACATCAAAACCCACCATCTTTCTAAAGAAACCACAGGCTAGATACGGGTTGCATGTACATGGCTTCCAACCAGCAGCCGGGGAGGACTGAAGCCAGAGTAAATGGCGATGCGTTCCAATCCTTTGTCCTAGTCTGATGATGTAAACATTTCATGCAAAGGAATCCAGCAATATTCAGAAAAAGCCTTTGGAAAGAAATGCAAAGCAGCACTTGGCTGGCTGGCAAGCCGGCAAACACACACAGATTATGTCTTTCGTTGCAACTGTACAATTTGGAAATTAAATTGAAGAAACCTGGCAGAGACTTTGTGGTGGCAGATGCGGTCTCTGGAGCATTTGACAAAACTCCAGAGGAATAAAGTTGGATCTTCTATATGTTATTTTAATTAAAAGGAAGAAAACAAAACCTTGCTCTCAGAGTAAAAGTACTGTGTGATGTCAAACGAGAGCCCTCTGAAAATTATATTCCCAATCCTTAATTGCTCAGTGCAGTGGAGCCTAAATGGGAATCCGTTTATAGAGCATTGATAGAGAGGTGGGGGTGGAGAATTTTCAGGGTGTGTGTGATGTTTCCTTCCATTTTTTTCACATGCACTTCAAACTGGAGAGAGTTGGATTTTTTTAAAAAAAAAAATTAGAGCGATGACTAAAACATTTAAAACAATGTGTTCATGTATTTATTCCCTCAATTTGTTTTCTAAAAATTAAGTACAGTAACAGGATGGCTTTTGTGTAGGACTAGATACAGTATCAGATCATTCTAATTCCTGTACACTAAAGAGACACAAGTCCTGAGTTGCACATGGAGAGTTCAACTCTCAACTGCAAGAGGAGGATGCATTCCTGCCTCTAAGGAGCAAGGCCATTGTCACAGAAGGAGAATGTGTGCTGGTAGGCTTCTTCTCTTTGGCCTAATAGTTAGTGGATCTGTTTCTGTCCTCTTGACTTTGACCCTGCAAGATCTCAAGAGAGCCAGTGTGGTGTACTGGTTAAGAGCGATAGACTTGTAATCTGGTGAACCAGGTTCACATCTCCGCTCCTCCACGTGCAGCTGCTGGGTGACCTTGGCCTAGTCACACTTCTTTGAAGTCTCTCAGCCCCACTCACCTCACAGAGTGTTTGTTGTGGGGGAGGAAGGGAAAGGAGAATGTTAGCCGCTTTGAGACTCCTTCGGGTAGTGAAAAGTGGGATATCAAATCCAAACTTCTCTTCTTCTTCTTTTCTTCTTCTTCTTCTTCTTCTTCTTCTTCTTCTTCTTCTTCTTCTTCTTCTTCTGGAACCCAGAAGCCACAGCCGCTTCTCCTTGCTTCACTGTGGTGGTAGGGACCAGGTGGGGTGCCCCACCACCACAGGAATGAGGAGAAGACATGAGAGCTCATGTCATAGCTGTCAACTTTTCCCTTTTCTTGCAAGGAATCCTATTCGGAATAAGGGAATTTCCCTTTAAAAAAAGGGAAAAGTTGACAGCTATGGCTCATGTGAGCCCTGCAAGATCTCACGAGATCTTGCCAGAAGCCACCACCACCACTTCTTCTAGCTTTTTTGGTAGCAGAAGCAGGCACACTCTGCTTAAATACTACTGCAGCAAACTGTAGTGTTATAAAGATTTAATTGAAGATATGTGGACAGGATGATTTATACTCATAAATAAGAGTAAACTATACGGTTGGGTATGACAGGGAGTCGGAAGGGATTGGAAATTTGTTGATAGTGTTGGGACTCTTTATTATGGGTATTTCATCATTGGGGGTGGGTGGGGGGAGGTCGGGTTTTTTTTTCTTTTTTCTTTATCTCTGTCTTTTCTTTTTTGTTCTATCGTGTATTTTGCATTTGTAATTTTTTTTATGAGTTAAGATAAGCTATCATGCAGAATGCAGTAGTATATAAAATATTCAGAATTGTATAAACGCATGGAATTGGATACCGGATAGGGGTAACAACAAAAGAAGAAAGTGTACTAGAAGTTAAGAAACACAATAATTGTAATTGGTGGTGTTGTACAATTCTTTTTTTTATTTGCAACTTACTCTTTATTACTGTACATTTTGTAAAACATTAAAAAAAATACTACTGCAGCAAGTAGATTACAATTAGATCACAATGTGCAGTACAGTGGTACCCCAGTTTGCAAACTTAATCCGTTGCGGAAGCCCGTTCTTAAACCGAAACCGTTCTTAAACTGAGGCGCGCTTTCCCTGATGAGGCCTCCCGCCACCGGTGCCCTTCTACCATTTGGATTCCGTTCTTAGACCGAGGTAAAGTTCTGGGACACTACTTCCGGTTTTGCGGAGTTCGTAAACCGAATAGTTTGTAATAGGTACCACTCTACCATTCTTAGTCTGCTCCCCAGCCCTCACGTGAATTTTGTTGGTATCGCAACACTATCACTAGCAATCAAGAAGAGGCTGCAACAGGGCCCAAATCTTTGTGCCCGGTGTCTGGCTTCTTGAATGCTTTCTTGAAAGACAGTCAAATTGCTCCAAACCAAAGATAAATCATTTTTGTACCCGGTAAATAATACTACATGTTCTCTGTTGCTCAATTTGCACCTCTGTGCATCGTGTGTCAAGGTCAGGTGCTTTTATTTCGTTTAGCCTTTCTTGGAGCATATAAATATTTTAAGAAATTAATATATATTTTCCCCGCCCTAAGCATGTCACAGTGTCTTCGCATTTCAACAGATTTACCATCTATTGTAGGACTGTTGACTGTGATCCTTCACTATCTGCTTGGAAAGGAGTTTTTGAGTGTTTGCCAAAATATAGTGACAAATACGTAGGCAGTTCAATATTGCACTTTTATTTTATTTAAATAACCCATGACGACTGCCTCAAACTAATCTGTCCTTACTTAAACATGGCTTGAGACAGTGTATTTTGAAAAGTACTAAGATGGCAATATCCAAATAAACCACTCTAGAAAGACACACTTGACTAAACAATAGATTTCATATAAATTTGAATCTGCAGCATTTCTAAAGCCAACAGCCAACAGAGTAGATAATGTGATCCTTGGGGAATCACCACAGTCATCTTTAACATTGATCTCCTCAAGGAGCAAGACAACAAAAACTGACTATAAAATCAATGGAAAGAGACCTCTAATTCTCTGCTTTGCTAACCATAAAATCCAAGGAAAATCCACATATCTGCTTTAGTGCTGTGGGACCCGATGCCTTCAGGTCTGTGATATTTTCCTGTTGTAAATCCCATGATTCTGGTTTTATAATTGCTCAGGAAAAAAATCTGCTCTTTTAAAGTTGCTGTAGCCTGAAGTCCCGAAGACCATTTTTGTGTCTGCAGTAGGAAAAGGGCACAGGAAACAACATATCTCAAGAGTTGAGTACCGGTATAATGAGTATGTTAAGCTGCCTCAGTGATTCATGCACAGCCCTTTGCTCCATAATGTAACCATCTGGGTCACACAAGCTTTAACTAGTTAACCTGCCTTAACTAACACTATACAGTGGTACTTCGGGTTAAGAACTTAATTCATTCTGGAGGTCTGTTCTTAACCTGAAGCACCACTTTAGCTAATGGGGACTCCCTGCGCCGCCAGGGCACAAATTCTGCTCTCATCCTGAAGCAAAGTTCTTAACAGAAGACCTGCCAGAGGTGGCTTCCCCCACCCTTTACAAGGGAAGTATGGAATGCAGAGTGCCATGGGGAACAATAACTTATCTGACATCAAGTTACACAGGTTGCATGTGTCTATTTCCTCAAGTATTCAATTAAAAGCGTTCCTTGCCATGGCAGCTGCTGCTTTGCACAGTGCATATGCCGCTTATGAGACAGAGAGCAGCTTTTGAGAAACAACTGCCAACATGTTCTTGTAACTTGGGTAATCATGTTGTATCCAATATTCACAGCACTTTAAAAATCGATTACTTGGAAAACTAGTTGGTTTCCATGGAATTGAGGGGCTGGAAGGTTTAGTTGTGCTGAGGAGTAATTTAATAACATGCCATTTCCCCCCTCTTAGGTGCATGTAGATTTCTCACCAATTTACTAATCCATTGTTATAAATAATAGAAATAAGGCAACTGTTTAATGTGTTCCAAAATGTAGAGCCAGGAAGCATCTTTCTGAGATCCAACCAAATTTCAAAGCATTTCAAAAAATTTCTGTGTGCCAACACAACTTGCTTTGCATTTTGTCTTATATTGTGCTTACCATACCTGTAAAAGATATTTATGTACTGTACTGCAACTTCAACAATGAAATTTCAAATATAAATATAAAAATTAAGTTACCATAAAGCCGGGACGTGGGTGGCACTGTGGGTTAAACCACAGAGCCTAGGGCTTGCTGATCAGAAGGTCGGCGGTTCCCCACGGCCAGCTCCCGTTGCTCGGTCCCAGCTCCTGTTCCCATAGCAGTTCGAAAGCACGTCAAAGTAATAGGTACCGCTCCAGCGGGAAGGTACAAAGGCATTTCCGTGCACTGCTCTGGTTCGCCAGAAGCGGCTTTGTCATGCTGGCCACATGACCCAGGAAGCTGTACTGGCTTGCCCGGCCTGGTAACACGAGATGACGCGCTTTTCTGTGCACTGCTCTGGTTCGCCAGAAGCGGCTTTGTCATGCTGGCCACATGACCAGGGAGCTATACGCTGGCTCCCTTGGCCAGTAACACGAGATGAGCGCCACAACCCCGACTGGACCTAATGGTCAGGGGTCCCTTTACCTTTACCATAAAGCCACCGAAAACAGCAAATTTAGGCAGCATTTGAACAATTAACACTGCAAACCTATACATGCCTACTCAGAAGCAAATCCAGCTGACATCTATGGTAAATGTGTATTTCATACACATTTGTAAATGGGCATA
This sequence comes from Lacerta viridis, assembly GCA_900245905.1. Lineage (NCBI taxonomy): Eukaryota > Metazoa > Chordata > Lepidosauria > Squamata > Lacertidae > Lacerta > Lacerta viridis. Next base: position 14,706 of record OFHU01000341.1, read on the forward strand.
AAGTCTTCTGCAACCAAAGGATTTAAAAGGTCTGGGAGAACAGAAAGCTACTTGAAAGGATAACAAGGTTAGGTGCCTGGGCCTACCTAGCAAGGGAATTCCAATGGTGGAAGACCACAGTTGTTACAAATAAGTTGCCTCTTACCAAATCATTGTTAATTTTTGTGTTTTTATACTGCAAACACAAAAAATGAAGGGTATTATATAAATTTCAATAATAATAATAATAATAATAATAATAATAATAATAATAATAATAATAATAATAATATACTATATTTTGAACATGTTTTTTAACAGTATTTTTGGCCTTTCCCCAGTATTCATGCACAATGAATTAAACCAAGACTGATGGGGTAAGTGGTATCGGTTCCACCTACAACCCTTTTCCCTCCGGGAGGTGCAATCACTACATCAGACTACGATGGGTAAATGATCCTTGTTCTGTGTAGAACCTTGCAGAGAATTTTGATGCTGATCAGTGTTTGGAGATGATATTGAAAACATCAACAAAGAAGAAACATTCTCCAAAGCTTAAAGGTAGCCATGTTGCCCCATTGGAAAAAATCCAGCGTCCATTCTAGGGTGGTGCATTTGTTGGGACAAACCAATGTCATGAAAAAGTGTGCAGCGTGATTGTTATGTACTAAGCTTGGATCCTGGAACAATAGGCAGGTAGGATCGTAGAATGCAACAACTGATTGGCTTGCAGGAGAAGACCAATCAGGCTCCAGGAGGGAAGCAGAATCAGCCAATAAGATGGGACTCATTGTGTAAATAATGTATGTAAAAGCCTGAGGTTTGGGGGGGAAATTCAGTCGCTGTTTTACAAGCTGAAATCACTGCAAGTATATTTCAGTTATGCTCAGGGAAGACCATCAGGGAGTGGCACTTAGAAAGTGTCCATTAGTGATACAAGGACTAGCATGATTTAGGGGGAAACTGGTGAAGCTGGAAGAGATATGAATGCATGTCAAATAACTGTCGGGCCACTATAAGAATGCCATAGTTAATGTTGGCTTCTTCTGGTTGTGTTCACTGCTGAAAACAAATATTTTTTCATTATCTGTGTTTTGTCTGGGTGGATTCTAAAGTAAAACATTTCATCTGTGGTTTAAAGTAGTGGTTCTCAAAGGTTGTGGCAGGAGAGGGTGGAAAGTGTGATGAAAAGATGCAAGAACAATCAAAGAAATAGGTAAACATTTCAGTGTAGGACAGTATAGTATAGTATCAAAAGATTTATTTGCAGAACATGGGTAGGCATCTTTCCAAAGTGAGAGCAAGTGATACTTCAATCTCACACCTCTCGTTGAGTGTGTAGACATGCTTATGGTGCATATTTAAGCGGCTCGTTCATAATTGCATTTTGGGAATGGTTCGTGTTCTTATGTAGCTGCATTGTTTTATACTTTCTGGATGTCCCGTGATCATGCTATAAAGTAGTTGAGTTCTATGTTATAAATCAAACACTGCTAGGAGCTGTTTCTTTTTGTTTTCCAATGTATTTCTTATCAATAAAAAACATTGGTGTGGCATGAGCAATTTTTTATTCTGAAAGTGTGGCCCAGAGAAAAAAGAGAACCCCTGGTGTAAAGGGACCTGGGAGGACCCTCCCACAGGGGCGTAGCAAGGGGGCGGGAGGCAGGCTGCCCCGGGTAGCGCCCTGGGGGGGTGACACGGGGCGGGGCCTTGCCCCCCACGATCGGCGCCTCCAGCCAGTGGGGGGGAAAGCCGCTGGCTGGGCTCCCTGAGTGGAGCCGGGACATGGAGAGGGGCTTGCCAGCGAGGAGGGGTGCCACGCCAGCCACAAGCGTGACATGCCTCCTTGCTGGCCCGGGCGGAGGTGTTGCTCCGTGTGCATGCGTCATGACGTCATGCGCACGGAGTGACGCCCCGCCCCCGGGGGTGCCGCTTGGCTTTCCGCCCCCCGGCAGCCAAGCGGCTCACTACGCCCCTGCCCTCCCATAATGGCAGAAAGATGCCACATGGGGAAGTTAGGACTCAGTGTAGCAGCTGAGGAGCTGGTTTTTAGCAACCACCTGAGGACAGGCCCTTGTGAGGGACCCTGGACCATCACAAGCCTGTGTTGGGATTGTTGGGAGTGGAGGCTCTAACCTCCAGCTCACAATCTTGATGCAGCCTTAGCAACATGGAAACAATATTTTCCCAATCAATGGCTGAAGTAGGGAAGGCATGTGGGCTGCTGATTGCCTATACTGTATGCGCCTTTGAAACTTTATATAATTCTGAAGCTCCTTATATACATGAACATTCTTCAGGGTTTTGTTCCTAGTGGAGGAATACTTATTTCTTTTGGCTGAAATATATCCAGTGCAAAACATTGGCTTCACCTATGATCACCTGCAAATATTCCAAGAAAATGACCGGGGAAAGTAAGATTTCCTAGAGGGCTGATGTTTCCTTAAAAATAAAAATCTGAATACAATGGTTACTTCAGGGGAAAGGGGGGAACAGGTGAAAGCCTACTCAAGCTGCCATAATGGACACTCCGAAACAGCTTAATTTATTGATAGTCTTAATTGATCTTTTGTTGAGTGCCTCGGCTTGACATCAGCTTCTTTCGCCTAGTGTGAGAGGTTGATAGATCCACATTATGACATTTTCAAATCCTGCTTTCTTAGTCACAGAGAAAGCATTATTGGCCAGGAACCTCTTATTTAGATGCATTGTTGACAACAACCATTTTTCTTTGGGAGGGGAGGGTAAGGATCTTTCTTTCTTTCTTTCTTTCTTTCTTTCTGCATGTATTCGTTCTGCATTCTTTCCTGGGTTATGCTTTGTGATTTTGTACCATGAACATTTTTTGGATGATATGCTTTTGTCATTAACTGAATGCACAGGTTTTGCGGCATAAGTCACTCCAGATCACATGGCAAAAGATCCATACCTTGTTTCTCCCACTAGCATCAGCTAAATCCATACATCTCCATCCACAGGGTCAATATTAGGTAGAAGCCCTCTTCAGCATCTAATCACAACTATTCCAGTTTAATATGATTGGCAATCTAAAGGCTTACAGATGGGGTTCGTGCTTTCCACTTATAGGCTAAGTGAAAATAAGACCTGGCAATGGTTTGCTCAACATATTCTGTTGCATGACTTAAATTCTGTAACAAAGATCCTTTCATGGGGTATAAAGTGTATTTGGTTGATTTAACATGTGTATTTATTTGAAATATTTTTGCCCCACCTTTCCACATATAGTTCAGGGCGTAGCAGACAGGCAATCATTTATGGCCATTAGATTCCAGTCAGCTTCACACAAAGTATTGGAATGATATTTTAAAATTAACCGTGATCTGTGGTTTTGCTTATGTGATATGGGTGTCTGGTTGAATAACTCCAAGTTCTTACTGTTCCATCCTATGGATGCAAATGTTATATCTGTTTTTAAATAACAATTCTCAGTTATCTGTTTTGAATTCTTCTTCAATGGATTTTCACACATCCGTTGGATGGTAGAAATCCCAGATTCTTTAGGATCATTTCTCTATTGCTGCAACTTAATGTAAAAACTCTCAGGAGAAGTCTACAACAATGTTCAATAAAAGAATAGTTTAAAATATCTTTATGGCAGCAATCTTGATTGTTTACAGTCTTTAGAAAATTCTGTTCTACTTCCAGATTATTTCACAATTCTTGTTTTTGTCCAGAAATGTTTTGTCCTATATTGAACAATATAATGAAGGTATACCTATGTTTTTGTTTTTGTTGTTGTTTAATATGTTTATTAAAGATTTTCTTGATTTACAATGGTAATGCAATGTCTCTCTCGTATTTTTCCATATAACATTTTTACAAATCGGTTGTTGTTGTTGAGACATTAGGGAGAGAAGGGGGGAGTGGGAGGGATGGGGGGGTAGGGTGACGATGTTTCTGTTCATGTATGTCACTGTTACAGCAAGGTGGGGTATAAAATAGTCCTGAAACCAAATAAGCCATCCTGTCTTCAGAAGTAAGCAGCAGATTGATAGCATTTATGAAGCACATTTTGGTGGTGGTGATAATATCGGTTCAAGCACTAGCCAACCATTTTTTTAAAAAAAAGAAAACTGTATTGGTGGGAAATCCACAAGATTCTAGGTACTAGCACCAGTTCTCAAGATTTCTCAGACCTTCATAAAAAGATTTTTTTTTTCCTTCCATCAGTGAGAAACAACCACATGAGGTCCTGCATTCTGGGGCAGCTGTTCTCCGATAAGCAGAAGCTGCTTCATATGATTAAAAAGGGATAGTTTTGTTGTTAGGTTTTAATTGTTGCTATTTTGCTGTGTATGTCATCGAGAGAATATTTAATTAGGTGACAAATAAAATAAATAGATAATTAAAAAGGCTACACTAGCTATAGTCAGGCAACCCCCATCTCAATCACATACAACAAAACATTACTAACAACACAGGGGATTTATTTTTAAAGGGGATGTTGCCCTTGCAAACAGAATTGAAGTAAATAGTCTAAAGGGAGGGCACCCTTTGGCGTCACCCATTCAGAGCCAAGAAAAGGGCTTGTATCTTTGATGGTGGTCTGCTGCCATGTAAATATCTCTGTTCTCTGTGATTCAAATCTTCCCTAACCTCTATTTTCAAATCTGTGGACTCATCCACATTTCCGCTTGTCCCGCTGCCTTCCCTCGAGGAAAACCACTCTTTAGTGCTCAATCGGAATGAACGACAATTTGGGTTTCCCCCAGATTGATGTGTGCTCTGATTTAGTGCTAAATAGCAGGTTTTCCCTGGGAAAGGTGCAGGCAAGGGACCTTTTGGTCCTGTGATTTCTTGGCATGGGACAAGCAGAAGTGTGGACGAGCCCTGGATTATCCCAGAATTAACAGAGCATGAGCACATGAGTCAGAGTGTCATTGCTGAAACATTATGCTATGTCTCCCTAGCTGTAGACCCTAATGCCAGTAATCCACAAACGGGTGCCAAAGACATTATCCTTCAAGATTAACGATGCAGGAGTGTTTGAAAGAAAAGAGACTTCCCACTCATCAAGCAAGACTGGTAAATTCACCCAGATGTCTTTGGTGATGAACTTCATCAAAATATTTATGAATGCCCAGCTGCACAATGTCTACCAGATCACCCCTATCCAAATGCCAGCACTTTCAAAGGACTCTGAAAGATTATTTAGGTCAAACATACCTTTGGAGAAGTCATGGTGATTCTTCTTCAGCAAGACTTGATATTATTATCTTTAATAATGTTTCCCACCATTGTGGTTCCTTCCAACTCTACAATTCTATTATTTCCCTTGGAACATACACGTATGTTACTGTCACGACTTGGAACTTTGTCTTGGCACACTGTCAGGTAGGTCAGGGGATCAGGACAGCTACACTAAGGGCTTGCCCATACTTCTGCTGATGCCATGCCTAGAAAGGACAAGTCTGAGCAGTTTCCCCCTTGCCCTGATCCTTCCCAACACAAATCCTTTGCTTTAGTGATAGATCGTAACCAATGGCAATCCAGGGAAAACCCAAATTGCTGTTTGCTGCGATTGAATGCTAAAGAGCAGTTTTCTCCTGGGGAAAAGCAGTGGGACAGGAAGAAGTGTGGATAAACCCTTACTCGCTTGTAATTTCCCAGATCCCCCATGGATCCCTTTTAAAATATTGGTTTGGTACTGGGTCCCTAAATGGTCTTCATTGAGAAGCATGTAGTCTGGTAATAAAACATGACTTTTAAAGGAAGCTTTTGGACTAAATGCAGGTGGTGTTATGGGTTAAACCACAGAGCCTAGGGCTTGCCGATCAGAAGGTTGGCGGTTCGAATCTCTGCGACAGGGTGAGTTCCCATTGCTCAGTCCCTGCTCCTGCCAACCTAGCAGTTCGAAAGCACATCAAAGTGCAAGTAGATAAATAGGTACCACTCTGGCGGGAAGGTAAACGGCGTTTCTGTGCGCTGCTCTGGTTCGCCAGAAGCGGCTTAGTCATGCTGGCCACATGACCCGGAAGCTGTCTGCGGACAAACACCGGCTCCCTCGGCCAATAAAGCAAGATGAGCACCGCAACCCCAGAATCGTCCGCGACTGGACCTAATGGTCAGGGGTCCCTTTACCTTTACCTTTGGCCTAAATTTATTGTCATTGCTTACTACTCTTTCAAATTTTCTCCTGTAATTTTTAAGTTTTTATTTTTCAGATATTTTATATTATCAAGGAGACAGCAAATAAGTGTTAAGCCATTGTAAGTCTGTAGTCTTAGGTACACCTGTAGAAATTTAGCGAGTGTTGTTTTTTTCTGGCATGGCGAAAAGTAATTTGGTAATTTTCACCTGCTACATTCCTATGTGTCAGTAGGGTTTAAGTAGAGTTGCCAACTCCTGCAATACTTGGTAAACCTGTGCAGAGTTCTGGAGGACCCATTAAAAGGCGCCGGAAACCTACATTTGAGTTAAAGATTTAAGATCGCTGTCCCATTGCTTTTGTTGGTAAGAATTAGCTTCATTTTTGACTCAACGTTTTAAAAACAAATTCGGCTTTTAATATTTTGTTGGACTTTCTGTTCCTTTCCCAGCTCCCATACCTTTGTTGTTGTTTGGAAGCTATTTTCTACAAAGGAGCCTTGTACGGTTTAATGTTGTCTCTTCTGTAATGCTGTTTAATGTAGCAACACAAACCCTGGCAAGTGACCTGAATTTTGCAGATCAAACTGCAATCGCGTAGGAGACTCGGGGACCTGCAAACAAGAATGTTTTGCCTCACTCCTGCTGTTCTGTTCCCTGCCCATAATCCTAGTGCTCCCCCATCTGACCTTTCAGGCAATTTCCACAGCTGATTCTTAGGAGTTGTCTAGGTGCGCTGCATGCCTACAAGTCCAGTGAGAATATTGCATGTGCACCATCTGATTAATATGTGGAAAATATGAATCAGGCCTGCACAGCTCTGATGACCCACCAAACTGAAAGGAACCTCCCAAATACCTGATAACCTCCCTATTCTTGCAGAGAAAGGTGCTGATTAAGGATTTAGGCCTAAAGTCATTCAAAGCTTTATAAGTCATTTATAAAAACTTTTATTCAGACCACAAACTCAATGCAGATATTTAAGAATCAATGTGACATGATTCTGGCGGGTGTCTCCACTCAAAAGTTGGACCACTGCATTTCATGCCGGCAGCAATTCCCAAGTTGTCTTCAAGGGCAAAGTTACAGTAATGGGAGGATATCAGAGCATGGATTCCTGTGGCCAAGCTATCCCTGCTGAGAAAGGCTGCAGCTGGAGACCTTTGCATCTCCAGCAACAAGATGGTATCGAAGAGCACCCAAGACTATGTACCTGCACCTTCTGGGAAAGTGCAGCATATCAAAATCAGGCTGTTCCCCTAGTTCTTAGACCCAGGAGACATCAAGCCAGAGCATGCCACATCTTATAAAGATTCAGTTTTACTTTATCCACCTTCGTCCATGGAGGTCTTCTTAAGGAGAAGGTGCCCCACCACCTCCTTCAAGGCCGTTGGTCCCTCCCCCTTAAGGAAGCAGCAATCTCTCTCTAGACCCACAATCCGCTATGGCTAACTCTAAGCCAAGGTGCACAAGTGCCAAAAGGGCAGATGGTCAGCCACACATCTCCTCAAGATATCATTGTTGTTCTTAATAACAATTTGTCCCAGTTACTTAGTGTTTTGCATGAGATGAATTTCCCACCTGCATGCAATATCCCGACAGGAAATAAGTGTTTCAACACCCCACTCCCTTAATAGTCATGAATAAACACATGTGCACTCATCTCACATTTTTAACATGTAAAAAATAATCCTGTGTGACGTAGCTTTTATTGGGGCTATTTCACACATTTTCTGTGCCCTTTGCCTTCAAACCATGTTTTCTGATGTTAACAGACTGCATTTACTGGTGATTCAATCTCTTCCTCTACATATCTTTCTACGTAACTAAACTTGGTTCCTTGGGATTTACCTATCCATCACTGCCTTCCTTCCCTTAGGCAGGATCTGCGTTGCCAGCAGGTAAATATCTGGAACAGAGAAATTTGGATTCCTTCAGAGACCTTGCAGAGTACGAAGCTTCATTGCTTTCTGTTCTGACCTTGGAAGCCACAGCTTGGCAAACAAAATACTGAAGTCTAAGATTATCCTTTTGATGTTTGCTAGTAAGGGCCTGAAAAGAACTTATGGTCCTTATATTTTACTAATTCCATGGGGTTTATCACAGATTTCACTGAGAACAGATTAATCACAGATTTCACTGTGAGGTCCTTCGCATGAATGGTTCATCTGAGAAGCAACTGTCTTTCCCTTTTGTGGTGCCGTTTCCTTATGTGAATGTGACTTCAGATAAATTGGTGAGCAATGACTCAAGACCTCAAGTCAACTGGACTAGGGCTAAGACGACAAGCAAATTCCTTTCAACGCTTCTTAGGGCTCATCCATACTTGCCTTTTGCCCCACTCTTTCCAGGCATAGGTTCATGCTTAAAAACACTACGTCCGAGCAGCTGGTTTTTGTTTCTTTAGCACTCAATCAGAGCCAATGCCAATTCAGGTTTTCTGCGGACTGTCATTTGCTCCGATTAAGCTTTAAAGAGCGATTTTTCACAGGGAAAGCTCTGGAGCGGAAAAGGGGCATTTAGTACACAGCTTTAAAGGGCAGACTCTGACACAGTAAAACTATTAAGGTACAAACTTGTATGAAAACTTTCCTGTAGGAGTTTTAGAACATAAATGATATTCTTTGTGTGCTATACTTTACAATTGGGGGTTAGGAGCTTCATGAGGTACCAGTAATTGAAGTTCAGAACTAGAAATGAAGGGAAAGAGTAGAGCATGGGATTAGGATTCACCAACTGAAAGACTGGTTTAGCTTAGGTATTTACAGGAGACGGGTTTTTCAGTGCTGTCCTTTCAGCACGTACTCCTGAAAGGAAGTCTAGCTTCTTCTTACCTCCAGCTGAAAACTGTTACCAAAAGAGTAGCTTGCTGCATTCTTTGATGACCTCCCCTGTGAAACTGATGCAGTGGAACGATCTGATTTAGGATAATGGACAGGGGTCAAACCAGTTTGGGCCCACACACAGAAAAACTTGAGACTCCAGTTTGGGTGCACGGGGAGGTGACCCCCCACGCACACTTGAGATGTGGCGAAACAAAAGCATTTATTCACGTTAATAAACAACAGCAACAAGAAAATAGTAAAACGGATAAAATCACAACAGCAATCCAAGTTCAAGAACTTTCCACCTCCTTCCAGTGTCTAGAGGAGCTGATGGAAGTCTATGTCCTTTGGCTTTATTCATGCTTAACCCAAGAATCAAACTTGTTAGTTGGTTCTGCAAAATAAAATAAAACCCACGACCCGCGGAGCGGTCGTGGGTTGCCTCGGCTGCGAGGCGACCCAGTCCGTCCCGGGGGTTGGAGCCCCGCTACCGCAAAGCGGGGCTCCGGTGGGGTGCGGGAAGAGCGTCCCGCACCCTGGGCTCCCCGGCTGTGCCCATTAGGCTCTGAACCCTTCCCTCGCTCCCCCTGTAAAGGGGGAGTGGGGGTGAAGGGACAACGGAGCCGGGCTATAGGGGACATGCCCCAACCGGGACGTAAATGCGGCGGTCACCCCCGCGACGAGCGTCAAAGTTCTACCTGTGTTTAATGGAATTAAAGAACCCGGTGGTCGTGAGTATTTGAATGGCTTGACTTTATGCTTTTTCGGACGATCCGGGGGGAAGAGGAAAGGAAGCCTGCCTCCCTCCCTTCGGGTGAAAGAAAATAACCAGTTTAAGTGACTGCTGCTACAGTAATGGATACAAAGTATTTGAACTTTGAAAAGTGAGACTGTTGAGATCTCCCTTTGGGGACTAAGTTTGTAGAAAATATCTCCGTTTAAAGTTTTTGTCTTTGCGCTCTGGCTTCAGGAAAAATGGCGATGGAAAATTTGGACTGACGTGGGAAATAATTGTAACAAAGGGAGGAACATAGAGACAGGAACTGAAATTTGACACTCACCCCCTCCCCCAACATGTTGGACTTTGTGTTTAAACTTATCTTGAACTCTGAACTAACGGATGAAGAAAGGCTTACTGTTTTGGAGCTGGAACTGCTTAATCGGAAATTGAAAGTCTTGAGTGGGGTAATAAACAAAAAAAATCCATTCTCCACAGAGGAGGCTTTCCAAATGTTTTATTCAATGGAAGGAAACCTTGGCAAAGAGCTGAAAGGGATGCTTGAAGGATGGAGAGAGACGACAGGGCGACTCCGAGAAAATGACCCGTTCTTTGGGGGTGGCAGCCCCGGGACGGTAAGATTTGCTATATCCAGACCCCGAGGTGTGAGCTCGGGGGCAAGGGACAAGGAATTAAGATATTTACAAGAAGAAGAAGAATGCTACAAAGAAGCGGAGGAGCCGAGAGAGGAGGAGATGGATACCCTGATGCTCGATGCAAGGACTGATATGAACTGTGCCTGGATCTGTGGACAATTGGGAAAAGAGGACAATTGGAAGATTGGCTCCGGTGATAGACAGAGAAGGACAATGGACAGAGGGGGAGTGGGGTAAAGCATTAAATGTAAAATTCAAATGGTCTGTTATGGTATTCTGAAATCGGAGGGCGAAGGTTCTTAATTTTAAGTTTATTTTGGATAAGTAAGGAGATATTTGAGGTCTGATGTTATGAGCAGCAAGATAAAGGACAGAAGAAAATAGTATAGATTTTCTGAGAATATTTTGTTAAGATTTATGATAAAGTAAGATGATTAAGATGATTGTTTTATTTTTAACTAAAGTTAATTTTTAGAGAAAAGTTGTTATAAAAAAAGAAGATTATGGATTTAAAACCGAAGGTGAATAGGCAGGGGAAGTCATGTGTCAAGATTCGAAACAAGAATTTTTTTTTTTATGGATATAAGTAAGAAGAAAAATCCTGGCTATGTTTGTATTTGTGTTATATATGTTGGTGTGGGTGGGGTTTATGTTGTGTTATGAAAAATGCCAATAAATTCTTATTTAAAAAAAAAAAAAATTGGTGACTGAAAGCAACAAGCAGGCATGGGGGGTCAATTCTAAGGAAGTTTCCTCCATCAGTACAGTAAGATTCCAATGTTTCATAAGGCAACACAGGTTGAGGACAATATGAGGCAACTCTCCTGGTCCCAGGTACTCCATCTTTCCCATCTGGATTTGGGCCTGAAAGACCCAGGAAACATGTGGGTGCATAGATGGTAAGTTGTAAGCAAACTCAGTTTGTGACATTGCACAACATAATTTCTTATCATGGCACAGGGCATGTCTGTTAAGGCATCAGTCTTGGCTTCCAGTCCCCTGGCTTTGTAGAGCTTGAAGAAACATAAGTCTTAAGTCTGGTCTTAAATTGACAGGTTTTTTAAAGCAATGAACCATATTCCAGGCTGATGGAAAAGGTGAATTTAATGTTGACAAGGATGGCCTAGAACACCATTTGATAGGGAAAGTTCTGCCTGGCATCAATGAAGCCTGGTGGACAAAGTCCAATGGCCAGACTCGCCAAACATCTGGCTTTCGGAAGATGCATTCTATGCAAAATATTGCTGTGTAAATATTGCCTCCCAGACATCTCCTTATATAGGCCCTCATAATTTTTAAACATCAGATTGCTAAAGAAATTGTTTTGACTACCAGCCACCATGACTGCATTAATACTATGCATTTAGTGGACGTAAATTTTGTCATAATCTTTTATGCGAACGCTAAGATTTATGAGGCTGGACAGACCATTAAGTCATTTTTTTCTCCTTTAATAATGTCTCTGATTCAGTGAACTCAGATTTATGCTTTACACTATAGTGTGCTAACAGCTATTTTTTGGCTGGGAACTCAGCAGTAAATTTGAATTTAATAAAGTGACAATAGATCTCAGCATGAAAGAGATTAGGGCGCCAATTTCTTTTCTTCCTTCTTACTAAACAGAACAGGAACTGCATGTAACCCATGCACTAAATTTAGCATTAAAAAGATATTTGCCACAATGCAAAAAGGGGTTGGCATTTAATGCAGCGCCACTGCATGGCACAGGAGGTGGTGGAGGGGCAGGGAGGGACAGGGCACCCTCAGCTTTGGTTCTTCATAATCAGCACTGGGAGGCTATGCTATCCTGTGCTTTTGTCTCAAAATGTCTATCAAATGTATCACATTGTAATCCTGTCCTTCCTCCAATGAGCTCAGAAAACGGCAATCCTTTTATTGTCACAACAAACCTGCAAGGTAAGATACAGGTATAACTATATTTATGCTATTCTATTCTGGAGGTGAAGGGACGCGAGTGGCGCTGTGGTCTAAACCACAGAGCCTAGGGCTTGCCGATCAGAAGGTCGGCGTTCGAATCCCCACGATGGGGTGAGCTCCCGTTGCTCGGTCCCAGCTCCTGCCCACCTAGCAGTTCGAAAGCACGTCAAAGTGCAAGTAGATAAATAGGTACCGCTCCGGCAGGAAGGTAAACGGCATTTCTGTGTGCTGCTCTGCCAGAAGCGGCTTAGTCATGCTGGCCACATGACCCGGAAGCTGTCTGCGGACAAACGCAGGCTCCCTCGGCCAGTAAAGTGAGATGAGGGCCGTGACCCCAGAGTCGTCCGCAACTGGACCTAACAGTCAGGGGCTCCTTTACCTTTACCTTTATTCTGGAGGTGCTTGTTTCTCTTTTGCTTTGTGTGCCTATTTGCATAGACTAATTTTGGGTTCTGTCATACTAAGTGGTGATGAAATTTGGAAAATCTCATATATAGGTACTCTTGGAGATTTGGAGAGTGTATATTCTCATCTTTTGCACTTTATCTAGAAAATTGCACTTTATCTAGAAATTCTTAATGGCATTCCAAAAACACCTTATCACACACTAACACGGGTTGTATTAATTAGCCCCACCTTGCACTCTAAAGAAGTTTAAAGCTAAAGGTAAAGGGACCGTTAGGTCCAGTCGCAGATGACTCTGGGGTTGCAGCACTCATTTCGCTTTGCTGGCCAAGGGAATTGGTGTACAGCTTCCGGGTCATGTGTCCAACATGACTAAGCCGCTTCTGGTGAACCAGAGCAGTGCACGGAAACGCCATTTACCTTCCCGCAGGAGTGGTACCTATTTATCTACTTGCACTTTGACGTGCTTTCGAACTGCTAGGTTGGCAGGAGCAGGGACCGAGCAACGGGAGCTCACCCCATCACGGGGATTCAAACCACCAACCTTCTGATCGGCAAGCCCTAGGCTCTGTGGTTTAGACCACAGCGCCACCCACGTCCCATCTAAATAAGTTTACTAATCTGTAAACTGAGCCCCATAATGCAGCTCTTGCTAGGCCCTCGGTGGGATAATTTTGTCCACACCTGTGACACTCTGCAGTTCTACAGCAGGTATGACAAATGTGGGCAGGTAATGGAACATAGTAAAGAGAAAAAAAGCAAGATTGTTGTTTCCTCTGCCAAGAAAAAAATAATTAGTTTATTTGCCTAATCCTAGGGATTGGTTTTTGTTGTTTCTATAAGCACACGGTACTGTTCTTAGAATTATCACACATTTTCTTTTATATTTTATTCGTTAAGACTAGCATGACATCTGCTGTTACACTTCAGGTTTGCTTTGCGATTCTTATATCTATTGGATGCTATGGTGCACTCAAAACGTATATTACAATCTTCATGACCTTTACTGAAAGAAATGCAGTGGTAGAAGCACATTTTTCATTCAAGTGAGTAAAAAGTGATTGGAGATGGAAAATATACCGAATCTACAAGTATTTGCTCCAAAGGTCTTGATTATTAAGAGCAACGATACACAGCTGTCTTCCTCCACTGTGTTGCTATCCATGTCTTACATCCTCCAATTAAAAAACATGTGATGGAGGCCAGCCATATTCACAATTAGGTTTGTCTATTTGACTGTGTTTGCTGTACAACGTATTCTGCCTGTAAAGCCTGAACTATCCTTGGTTGTGCTCAAAAATGATCACTGATTAACGAGAGAGTGGTACCTCAGTTCTTAACCCAAGGTACCATTGTTTTCTTAATTTGAATCAACTTACCTTTTATGATTTGCGTAGTTTTGGTTTTCCCTGCAGAATATTTTCGCGCAATGGCAGAGTCCAGGAACATGTCAGATACACACTTGTTGAAGTCGTCGCAGAAGGTGAAAGAAATGTTGTTTTTTGGCACACAGCATGGCCATTTTAACCTCTGCATTTATGACCTGGTCAGCCTCTGTGGTATTCCTAGTCACAAATGCGGACATCGTCGGGGCATGTTTCTGTGCCTCTAGCCCGTGCTTGTGCTTGGCCGATTTTTTATGCTGAGTGACATCGGTCCTTCCCCCGTGGGAGACACTAAAATCGCAACTGCAAATTGTGCAGAATGCATGGCCATGCCCCACTCAGCTCTTCTTCACGAAGCTAAATTCGCTTTCCCATTTCTCAAGATACTTGCACAACTTCTTTTCTTTTTTCGAAGGAATGTCTTCTCCACCTCCATCCATCTCTTTCTTTGTTTGAAAAAGAAGAAAAGCAACACACCAGAGTAGCCACACATGCAATTTGCAAAGAGATTGCTCTCCTGCAGCAAGCCTACAATGTGGAGGAACACATTCATACGTGGGATTTGACTGGAGTAACACATGGCTGGAAAGGTTTGCAGTTCCACAAACATAGGTGTGTACTGCCTCAAAATAAAAAGAAGTGAACAAGAGAAGGCTCACTAGGGGGGCATTGCTGAAAAAATGTCAACTCTGTAACCAGAGGTTCAACTGAATGGAATCTGAATCACCTATACCACAAGGCCTATGCGGCCTCAACTTAAGATGGCTCCCCGGCCGGGCTTTGCAGCAGCACGTGCAACAAAACAGCGTCCAGCATTCAAAAAACCCCTCAGCTTGCATTAACTAGCCACACACACACACACACAAGGCGATGGCAGCCTCCCCCCCCTCGCCACGAGATGGCTTGACAGCCATCCGTCAGGAATGCTTTGATGGTGTTTCCTGCTTGGCAGGGGGTTGGACTGGATGGCCCTTGTGGTCTCTTCCAACTCTATGATTCTATGATGTTAGTATCCATCCAATTCTGAGCACAGGTACGTTCCAAACCCCTCCAAGCCAAAGGCCCAAAGGCAGAAAGCCTAGCCAGCAGCCAAACGAAACCTCAAGCGGTGGTTCCCACAGCGCAGCGACCTGGCAAAGGGATACAGCAGCAAGAAAACCACACCGCTGGGAAGTGCTGAAGCAAAGGCGAGTCCCCAGGCAACGTGGCCGATTTCATCGGCACAAGGCATGCAAACTTCGCCCCCAGTCGTTCTCAGACTCCTTATTGGTAAGCAACGCAGCCGCCGAGCAACGCAGCTGAGGAGCCTCCCTGGCCGGCAGGGAGGGAGAGGAGCTGCTTCCTTTGAAATCCGGAAAATTTACGGGGTATCTAACAATCCGGGATAGCAGCGGGAAACGGCGCTGGAATAAGGGAATTTCCTGCAATAAAAGGGAAGGTTGACAGCTATGGAGTAGATAGTTTCTGAACCACTGGAAAATGTGGTCGCAGAATTTATGATGTCTACGTGAACCTAAGACTGGACATTGCAAGAACAAGTTAGAAGTGCACTTTAGTAAAATAAATTAAAAAACAACCTGATCTTCTAGTCTGCCTCTGTAGTGACCATTGGCCAGAACCCAGAACTTTCCACATGGAAACATTTTGTTGTGGGTCCCACTTGTGGCACCCCCTCCCAATGTTGCAGTGTGGAGTTTCCTGTTCAGGGTTCTAGCCAGCCAGCCAGCAATGCTCTCTTCTAGGTGATCCCATTCTATTTCCCCTTCCTGTGGTCTTCTTTCTCCCATGATCAGACACTTGGTCATATTAAGAAAGGTTTGGGGTTACTGCCCTTGGGTTTATTATTGTTCTGCAGACCTTGGGTTCTCCTAAACGTGCTGATACCTCCCTCTTGTACATGGATGATGTCATTTTGACTACATGATGACTGACATTCAGAGACTGATTTCACTATTAGTATTTTTGATGTTAAAATCAGATGCAGGAGCAGGAATATTTCCTTTGTGTGTTGATACATGGATAACGGTAGAGTAAAATGAAACAGATGGAAGAGAGAGAACTTGATTCCTCTTCATTTTGTTGCTGGCCAGTGGGTGCCAAACAAAGCTGAATCAAATCTCCATTAATGACTGCACCAAATGTTGCCATTTGTAATGCACAATTTAAAATTTGCAAAGCATTGTTGGTGAACTGGATAAAGCGATTTTTGTGATGGTGGGAATTCTAATGGTTATCACATTCAACTCTATCCTTAGTTTCCCTGTTAGGACAGTCAACCTGATTCTACCTTTGAGAAGACAGGTCACCCCACCAGGTCCAGGGGCTGCCAGTCACCACTGGGTGTAAACAAATGTAAAGTGATGCATGTCAGGGCAAAAAATCATTGATTTCACATATGTGCTCATGGAGTCTGGACTGGCAGCAGCTGACCAGGAACAAGGCCTTGGGGCAGTAGTGGACAGCTCAGTGAAGATGTCAACTCTAAGTGAAAAACGTAAATTACATGCTAGGAATCATTAGGAAATCAACTGAAAATAAAACTGCTGATATCATATTTCTACTATAACGCAGTGCCCATCAAAACACTCATTAAGTGACACGACTGAAACTTTTTAGAAGCTGGTGATATAGGGAAAAGATGTTTCAACATCTTTCAACCTGGAATCACTCAGTGAAGTTTATTGGCAGATTTGGAGCAGGCAGGATAAAGCATTTCTTCTTCACACAATGCACAATTATTGAATTAAACTGTCACAAAACATGGTTTTATTTTAAAAATGGACAAATTCGTGAAAGACAGGTCTATCATCAGCTATTAGTGAGGAAAGCTCAATGGAAGCTCCATGTTCAATGGCAGTATTCCTCATAAGGATAAGATGCTGGGGCAGGGTCCCTTTCAACTCTACAGCTCTAGGATCTGTGATGCCCTACTTGTGAGCCTCCTGACCTTAGTGGGGGTGGGAAACAAAATGCTGGGCTCCGTTACAGCAAATATTATATTCTGATTCTCTGTTAACATGTAAGTACTGACAAAAAGAACACAATATTGGCTTTAGAATGTGTTTGGGTCTTAACAGTGTGAAATTCCCTCAGGCACGGACATGAGGCAATGTCTCCAGCATTCAATATACTGTGGCTAATAGTTAGCCTTCCTCCTGCTCTGTGAAGACAAGGGTCTCCCTGCTGGTTGGCAGACCTTCTGTGCTCTGAAGCAATCTGGTACAACAAGCTACACATTGTCCTACTGCTTTGTTTGTATCCCCCACCCCACCCCCAAAAAAACGCTGAATTAAATGCATCTGAAAACAACAATATAGTCAAGGGAACAATATAGTCAACTGTTGCTGACTTGTGATAAGTACCGGTAATTCTCCTTTGGGCAACAGGATAGATAATGAAATGGAGAACTGAAACACACTACTGTTAATTGCTTCGTGAGAGATGCACTGAAAACAATAAACCTAATTATATACCATGTAAGGATCCAAATTTGTGGTTACCACTTGGTAAAGACACATTAGGATCAGCACAGAGACTTCACTGAAATATCGGCCCAGTCGCAGACATAAATTTTAAAAGGTGATGGAATTGCTAGAGGAACTCTGATGATCATAACAGTTTACTAAGCTTCCAAGAAATAAACTCAGGTGGACATTCTTGGGATTCTACTATACCCTGAAAATTCAGACAAGTTCAGTGCCCAACTTTGCATCTTTCTTTGTAAGCCAGTGATGGTTTTACTATTGACAGCTTTTGCGTTCGTTGAGATGTATCCCGTGGGATTGCTCCCCCCTTTGAACATCACATTTCTCTCCCTGCTCTGCCATTTCACTCACATACCTGTAAACACAAGACTAAGCCCTTAACTGTGTGCCTAAATAATAATGTTGAGTTGAAATGACAATGAGGCTAATTCCATGCACCCAAAGGAGATTGGGACTTGTATTTCTCAAACAGCACCCCTTCCCATAGATATTATTTCATGTTTCAATAGGAAGACTGAGATCCTAGTAGAGAGGGCAAAATTCTGAGCAAGGTTTTACTGCCCATTCTTGGTTATATCGAAGATGAATTGACAATACTAAATGTATTTTAAGACAGCAAGCTGATTCCTGTTTATATTCTGAAGGGCTAATTTTATTTTTGATATCATTGTTTGCACAAGAGCAATTTTGAGCAATACTGATACACACACACACACACACATTGTTAACATACCTTCAGCATCAACTAATGGTAATAGGCATGCCACATTTTTCCTTTCGGTTGATTGAAACAAAATTGTGCTAAACTGCGTTGGTGGGGGGAACAAATGGAAGTAGGGGGCGTGACCACAGACAGCACCCACTAAAACATCACTACATACATTTTTTAAAAAAAGCTCTCTCAAAATGTGAACTCTCAATGCACTTCACTCAGGTAATGCATGATTTTATGTTGGATTCCCTCCCCTCCTTAACTGGATTATCTGCAGATCAGGGAAATCTGAATTAATTGGAAGGAAGTGCAGGCTGCCACTTGGTTGAGGAGAATGTTGTATGGTCACTGACAAAAGAATTGAGCCACACTCTGGGCACAGTGGGAACCGTGAGGTGCCTAGAAATAATAATAATAATGATTTCAGACCCTCCTAGTGTCCGTATTTTCCTGAGATGTCCCTGATTTAAAGAAGCTGTCCAGGTTTCTGATTTGATCCCGGAATGTCCCACTTTTCCTTACGATGTCCCTATTTTCATTGGGAAAATGTTGGAGGGTATGGAGTTACCTGACACTTCCAAGGTGTCTGAAGGCAATCCTGTGTAGGGAAGGTTTTTTTTTTTAATATGTTTTATTGTGTTTTTAATATATGTTGGAAGCTGCCCAGAGTGGCTGGGGTAAGATGTGTGGGTTATAAATAGTACAATTACCATTGTGGAATGGGATGTCCCTATTTTCATCAGAGAGATGTTGGAGGGTATATGAGAGAGAGAGAGAGAGAGAGAGAGAGAGAGAGAGAGAGAGAGAGAGAGAGAGAGACTTCAAATCCACCTTAAATTCCTCTGGTTCTCCTGAAATCTCTTCTTTTTCGTTATTTGTACCCTGGCCCATCTGAATGGGTTGCCCCAGCCACTCTGGGCAGCTTCCAGCGTAAACAAAAACATAAATATTCACAACTGATTTGAAAAGTAGAGGGTGTCTTCTGTTCTTTCCTAAAAGGCATCCAACCCCCCTTTTGCCATTTTTACTTATTAGTTGCAATAGAAGTTACTTCTTTCTTTCTTTCTTTCTTTCTTTCTTTCTTTCTTTCTTTCTTTCTTTCTTTCTTAGAAAATTATGACTGATGCTGAATTAGAGAATCTCAAAAGAAATTAGAAGTTGTGTCAGACATTATAAACAATTCAATCTATATTCTGTCGGGTGAGCAATACATGAAAGAGCCATACAACAGAGGAAGATATATCTCTCCATCAAACACAAACCTTGTTTATCGCCACTTGAACTTGAATTAATAAGACCTGTGCCTTCTCTTCGGCCCAGGGTGCCAGAAGGCCTTGGTTCCTCCCGTGAAACAGGGAAGCTTCCAGAAGTAGCAGTTGCATTACAACGGGCTTTTCTGAGCACCCTCTAGCACCATCTACCAGTCTTCCTAAGTAATTCACAAAATGCACGGTTTCTGTTTCTGTGACATTGTGGGTCTTTTAAGAGAGGAAAAACTCTTCTCAAAAAACTGTTAGACTTGACAAGATATCTATCAGCATATCCTGAAGAAATATTTCCAGCAGTGAAGCAGGATAATGCAGCAATTTACATGTTTATGTACTAATGCATGAATGTAATTTAACAGCAATTACCATAATTGTAGACATATTAATGGGGTGCCAAACTAAAACATATGATTTTTTTTTATAAAAAAAACACCTCATATTGCCAATTTGCCCTCATTAAAAAAACAGGGGGCAAAATCTGAAGTAAACACAGTTTGGGTTCGATCCCTCAGCTTGCAAGCTGTCCCTAGCCATTGGCAGAGTTGCTATGCGATGCCAGGAAAACACAGAGACCAAAGCTGCCTTCGATGATGATGATGATGATGATATTTATACCCCAACATTCTTCCTTTTTTCATTTTTAAATATCTCTTTATTGATTAAAATCATAACAAATAAAACTTTATCAAACAATATCATCCAATATCAGACAGTTTACACATATACCTTCATACATACGACATACATCTTACAAACACTCACTTATTCTCGCATACCTTACATACCCTCTTACACCATTTGATATCATTCACTCTCAACACTTCCAATTATCCTCTTTGTATTTCTTGTCATTTCATTCTTTAATATAACGTACATTTGTATTTCCCTTTTACTTCTCTTATAAATGTCTCAATATTTTCCATTTACTTACTAAGGTTCAATCAAAATCTGCTTCCAGGATTCCGTTTAAGCCACATTCCCTTAAATATTCTTTAAATCTCCTCCATTCCCTACAAACCTCCTGGTTGGTCTGTCCTCTTATTTTACCCGTTGTCTTGGCTAATTGTAAATACTCTATCATTAGGTTTTGCCATTCAGCTATAGTTGGTACAGTTTTGCTTTTCCAATTTCTGGCCACTAGTATTCTCGCTGCAGTAGTGCCATACATACATAGTATTCTTTTTTCCTTTTTGATTTCCTCTGGCAAAATACTGATCATGAACATTTCCGGTCTTTTTTTAAATGTACTTTTTGTCAGTTTTTTGAGTTCTTCATAAATCTGGCTCCAATAATTTTTTATTTCAGAACAAGTCCACCACATATGTTTATATGACCCGATTTCCTTTTCACACCTCCAACATAAAGGGGACCCATTTCTGTACATTTTTGCTATTTTTTCTGGTGAGAGGTGCCACCTGTACATCATTTTCAATATGTGCTCTCTTAGATTGTAGCAAGCGGTAAATTTTATGTCCACTCGCCACAATCTTTCCCAATACTCCATTAATATATTGTATCCAAAATCCTGGGCCCATCTCACCATCACTGATTTAACTTCCTCCTCCTTCAAATCCCATTCTAGCAGTATGTTGTAAATACGAGAAATGTGTTTCCCCTTGCTTTGGATTACTTCTTTTTCGAATTTAGATTTTTCTTTTGCTATACCATTTTTTTTATCGATTATAAATCTCTGATGAATTTGAAAGTATTGTAGCCAATCATTGAGATGTTCTTTAATATCTTCATATTTTTTTAGATGTAGTTCACCCTCTTTCTCTTCTAATAACATACGATAGGTGGCTCTTCCCCCCTCCATATTTATTTTTTTGATTTTTATTACGTCCAAGGGTGAGGTCCACAGCGGGATTTTCGGTTCTAATATTCCTCTATATTTTATCCAAATTAGGTATAAAGATTTCCGAACTAGATGGTTAAGAAATCCCCTGTGGACCTTCACCTTGTCATACAGGAGGTAGGAGTGCCAATATACCCCAACATTCTTCCAAGGAACTCCAGGCAGCATTCATGCCCCATCCCTTCCCCATCCATTCTATCTTGACAACAAGTATGTTGAGAGGCAGCACAGTGAGCTTCATGGCTGAGTAGGAATTTGAATCCAGCTCTTCTGGATCCTAGTATGACACAAAACAATATGCTCACTTAAAGCAAAGCTTGAGGCCGCTTTATAAAGGAGCAAAGTTTTAAGGATTTAAATTTCATTATTTTTCAACTTCCGTTTTAAAATGCAGTTTGAAGTGACATGTTCTAAGACACTGATGACATTTGGAAAATGTTATTAGATGTCAGCTTGGTAAATGCAATATTTTAGCCAGCCTCAAAACTTTTGAGATATAGGGAAGTTGATTCCTGAACCAAAGCTCTTGTTTCTGGAGAGCCTCTTTTTTATATATATATTTATGGAATCTGTAAATTGCCAAATTGCCCTGAAGAAAATTCCCGTTGTTAGGTTACACAGGAGATAAAAGCAAATGTCTGACCCTTTTCCCCCTTTTTCTTTGGAAGTCTCCAAATAACACCCCCTCTCTCCCGTTAAATGTTAATAAGAATGGGAAATGCCTCAAATATAGTTGGGTCAACTAATTCATTTCCAAGGAGGGAAAGGGAGAGGAGACACGCTGAAAAGTCGTTTTGAGAACTGGAATCTGTTTGATAAATATGGGAATAAGGGTTTTAAAGAGAATGTTCCTTTCATTTGTACTGGATACGAGGAAGGTGACTGGTGAGTATACATACACAAAACATGGGTTAATGATCATTGAGCTGAAAAATGGTGCAACAGCAAATAATTTCTGCTCCAGTTCCAGTTCTGTTCTGTTCCAGTTCAGATCCTGGGTGCTGTTTGTGCTTGTTGCAACATCCTTTATGGGTATTTTTTTTAGGGGGTGGAGCAGAATTTGCTGTTGCCTGGGCTAAGCTGTAAGTGGTAGAAAATGTAGGACCTGTCACCACACACATAACGCATGGGCATTGCCTGTCCAAGTGGCATCTTTATGGCGGTGTGACTTCTAATCCCAGCATGTGCAGGCCAGGGCCAGGAGTGCAGAGCCAGAGCTCCAGTCATGCTGCAGGATGCCTTTCTTTTTATAGACGGCTATTTCTTCTCGGAGTGGCTGTGATGTGACCGTCAGCTCCCGTTTCCTGATGCCCCATCTCACATGACTTCTGGAAGCTGGGCAGCATCACATTCATAGAGCCGCTATCCAATTCCTAATCAGTACAGAACAGCAGGCATGGACAGTAAGAGACTCTCCGCTGGCTCCGCTCCACAATGTACTTGGAGGAGGACAAACAGTTGCTGCTCACATGCGAGTTTTGGAGTCCCCTCGTACAATCAGGAGGTCGATGGAAAAAGAAATCCCTGCTGCAGCACAAATGTAATACAGGTTGGGTTAGACGCTTCGTAGCAAGTGATCTCCTCAGATGACTGGCTTCAGGGCTGCGAGGGCACATTCTTCAAGCATACCCATTTACTCAGCGCCTCTCTCCCCCCTTTGTTTATCAGACGGGATAACGATCATGTCACACGGTAACACACATTGCCTGGTATGCATGTTGTCAGGGGCGTAGCAAGGGGGGCAAGGGGGACGGTCCGCCCTGAGTTCCATAATGGAGGGGGTGACAAATTATCAAGGAACAATTTTTTTTGAATTTTTTTTTTTAATGCCTGCTCCGAAGGTCTTATCTTACTATACTAGGGATTATATAGCTATATATGAAATTTCATGCATATCGGTTAATATCTTGACCCTCCTCCACCAAAATAGCTGTTCACTTGGCTGTTTTCCTATGTCATGAAGGCTGAAATTTCAGTTCAGAGAACACTTACTGTTCCCAACCCTAACCCTGTGGAAAGCCATCTAATTAGACTTTAATTTGATTTTGAGATGTTTTTAGGAGGTAATTTAATTATTGTTTGATTTTATACCAATGTTATGTATCTGATGTTAGCCACCCTGAGCCCGACTTCGGCCGGGGAGGGTGGGATATAAATAAAAGTTTTTTATTATTATTACTTGTTATTATTCCTTTGTAAGAAAATATGAAATAACGTAAAACAATTTTTGCGGGGGGGGGGCCAATAAATTTTCCGCACCAGGTACCACCTGACCTTCCCATGCCTGGGGGGGGGGTTGACAATTTTTTTTTGCCCCCGGGTACCAATTTACCTTGCTACGCCCCTGCGTGTTGTATTCCAACTATACTTTCCTAGAAAAATCCAGTCGACCTTCCCCCTTCTCGGTTCTTGAATTTCATAGAGAAACATGGAATGGGGATGTTTGGCTTAAATTGTGAAACCCGCTTAAATATTGGCTTCCCAAAGAACCTGGAGATTATCAGTCTTCTATATCTCAGGCAAATTATCAGCCATTCTCATTGGCTAGTGGACGGATCACAAGGGCAAACAGCCATGCCTCCAATTGTTTATTCTAAGTCAGCCAGTCAGATAAAGGAGTCAATTAATTAATTGATTCATTGGTTAACCAATTAAATCTGAAAATGAATAAAATCAGTAGTTCTGAAGCATCCTGTTTTTAGATGATGCGTGCTGGTGTAATGTCAGACACTGTCTTAGATGCTGTGTATTACAGAAGGGGGAAATGCTTCTAGAAGTTAATCTCCTGCATATTTTGTACTTGTATTTTTTAAAAAATTAAACCTCCCCAAATTAAACTGAAGATACTTTTTTAATTAATAAAAATGATTTAAGAATTCAACAGAAGAAATTGTTGAATTATTGGAATATAAGGCATGTATTGAAATCATTTCTCCATTTCTAAGTGTCTCAGAAACATTTCACATCAGGGGTATCATCCAACCACTTTCGAGAGTTGCTTAAATCTTTTCTACTTCATTCAGAGATTTAAAATTGCCTGACATTGGTGGGAACTATAAAGTTAACCCAGAAACTGATGGCATCATTCTACCCCAATTATCTATAGACTTCATATGGGGAAACATGGCAAATAATAATAATATAATTCTTTTTTTTTATTAAAAAAAAAGTTTGAGGATTCTGTGCACAACTCCCCCTGGGGTTTATCTACCTGAAATTTGACAGCTTTAATCTCCTTTTTTGGGTGTAGGGGGTGCCCTTTGCCTGCAAATTTAATCCATCTATCTATGTGAAAAAGGAGGGGGGAGCTTCAGATTTAACAGATCAGATTTGAACATGAATTTTAAAAAAAATGAATCTGAGTAACAGATCAGAGCTGAAACAGATGGGGCTGTTTCCAAACGCTGCAAAAACAAGGCGAATCTGGTGCTTGCTGCACACTCCTATTAAATACACCTTTAACCTGCAAAGCTTAATAAAGTACACTGTCACTTGCTTGCTCCAATTGAAAATTAACACAAGAATTAATTAGTGCCCAGAAGAAAGAAGCAGCAAACTATTTAACTTGTTTAACAAAAAGGTCAGAAGGAATTGAATTTACAACCTTTAAAAATAAGGCCAACAATCCTCATTTGCTTTCCAACACGTGGGATATTCTTAGCTTTATTATTTCCTGTTACTTACAACTTAAAGCCACTATCATTACGGGTGGACCCTATAGTGGCGATCAGGTATAGAACAAGGAATGAGAGCTTGGAATCCCACTAATATGCTTAAATGGGGGTCATAATGTAGCCACTTCTCACTTCCACCAAACTAAATTGAACAAAATTAACAAAAGTAATCATAGTTGGCACTGGAACGTCCACCGCGCATCCCATATGTCAATAATCCTTACAACATCCCTGCAAAGGAGGTCAGTATTATGATGCCATACTACAGATTGGGACCCAGGTGGCGCTGTGGGTTAAACCACAGAGTCTAGGGCTTGCTGATCAGAAGGTCGGCGGTTCGAATCCCTGCCACGGGGTGAGCTCCCGTTGCTCGGTCCCAGCTCCTGCCCACCTAGCAGTTCGAAAGCACATCAAAGTGCAAGTAGATAAATAGGGACCGCTCCAGCGGGAAGGTAAACGGCGTTTCCGTGCGCTGCTCTGGTTCGCCAGAAGCGGCTTTGTCATGCTGGCCACATGACCCGGAAGCTGTCTGTGGACAAACGCCGGCTCCCTTGGCCTATAGAGCGAGATGAGCGCCGCAACCCCAGAGTCGGACACGACTGGACCTGATGGTCAGGAGTCCCTTTTACCTTTACCTTTTACTACAGATTGGGGGCTGAGGCTGAGCAATGGTATTTTGCTGAGAGCTGCCTAGGGAGCTCAAGACTGAGGTGTGATTTGAACCAGAGACCTGATATTAGAGGGCTTAAAAATGCTTAACTCTGCATTGGGTCCTGCGACTCCTGGCAAGTCTCTCATTATCAAAGTGCAGTGCTCCTGTATAGACACCTCAAGAAACAAGCTCATTGAATGTAAAGATTAATAATAATAATAATAATAATAATAATAATAATAATAATAATAATAATTTATTATTACGGTCAGAGACCAGCTTGTAAATAGAGATTAATTAATTTATATAAACTCATTGTTAGAATGATTTCAGTATCTATATGCATAACTACGGCACATCATTCCCATTTACTCACACGGGGCCCACCTGCAGCACCAAATAGCTTGGCTTGCAGTGAACAATTCATCACCTGAGTGCCAGAGATGGACAGCTGTACTCTGTGCAGGACACTGTGGCTCCATCTGCAGATGACATCAAATGACAGATGCTAGTTTTCGGCTGAATTTGGAGGGCACCTACTTAATAAAGAGATTGGAAGGTATGTGCGTGAAAGAGAAATAAATACAGATTTCATCGGTATCTGACAAGCCATTTAAATGGGAGTGCCTCTTGGATCCATACATTTTGGCTCAACCGCTTCGCGGCTTTAAGCTGCTCCAAGATGAGAGGCCGCATTTATTTCCAATTATGTTTCGAATCTCTTCGGTTGCAATTCTGCAGCACAACCTGTCAACTGGAGAAACACTGGGAATTCACATAAGCCAAACATATCATAGGGTACAGATCATCATGTAAGATATAAAAAAGTATTTTTTAAAATTATAATTGACTGCTAATAATGCAATCATGCATGTCTCATTAGCTTTTAAAAAAGGGGGGGTAAAGGACCCCCGACGGTTAAGTCCAGTCGCAGACGACTCTGGGGTTGTGGCGCTCATCTCGCTTTACTGGCCAAGGGAGCCTGCGTTTCTCCGCAGACAGTTTTTCTGGGTCATGTGGCCAGAATGACTAAGCCACTTCTGGCAAACCAGAGCAGCGCATGGAAATGCCATTTACCTTCCCACCAGAGCGGTACCTATTTATCTACTTGCACTTTGACATGCTTTCGAACTGCTAGGTTGGCAGGAGTTGGGACTGAACAACGGGAGCTCACCCTGTCGCGAGGATTCGAACCGCTGACCTTCTGATCGGCAAGCCCAAGGCTCAGTGGTTTTAGACCACAGCACCACCCGCGTCCCATCTCATTAGCTTAAGTGCCACAAAATGGTGTTCAACTAAAACTATGCCGTTGTTTCTCATTGAGTGTAAAAAAAAAATTGCCTTAACGTAATATTACCACATCTTATGCCTGTTAGCCAATTAAATATTTTCATCTGCTTTTCAGCAGTAAATCATTGACTTTAGATAAATTGCATAAAATCAAAACGTCCGTGCCCTTTTGTGATGTACAAAAACCTACCACTCATTCTTAGGCCAATTGTAATATGCTCTTTGTAAAGCATTGTCCCCTACTGCAGCAAACACCCAAGCTGTAATAATCCCTGAACCAGCATTTATTATTTATATGGAAGTGTAAAGGGAATCCCCAAAGATCTATATACACCACACTACAATTTCTTCTATTTATCTGACCACTCTTACGCACAGAGGTGGTTTTCAGAGGGCAGATCTACAGTAAGCTGGACCATAAAGAAGGCTGATCGCCAATGAATTGATCCTTTTGAATTATGGTGCTAGAGGAGACTCTTGAGAGTCCCGTGGACTGCAAAAAGATCAAACATATCCATCCTTAAAGAAATCAGCCCTGAGTGCTCACTGGAAGGGCAGATCCTGAAGTTGAGGCTCCAGTACTTTGGCCACCTCATGAGAAGAGAAGACTCCCTAGAAAAGACCCTGATGTTGGGAAAGATGGAGGGCACAAGGAGAAGGGGACGACAGAGGATGAGATGGTTGGACAGTGTTCTCGAAGCTACTAACATGAGTTTGGCCAAACTGCGGGAGGCAGTGAAGGATAGGCGTGCCTGGCGTGCTCTGGTCCATGGGGTCACGACGAGTCGGACACGACTAAACGACTGAACAACAACAACAATCTACAGTAAAGGAAGCCTTTCGTGAAAAGTCATTCTTATGGTGATGCTGACGGAGGGAAGTCTTCTTGCATCAAGCGGTGCTCAGCACCCAGAATAAGAGTATCTGGTGAGAGAGTTCTCTGAGCATGTGAGAAGTTGATCTTTTCATATAGTTTCCATTCCCCTTTGTGGTTGCTATCTGTGGCTCCTGTGACAAACACTTGGAGTGAAGCTACAGCTGCCAGCAGAGGCCAAACCTTAAGAAAGTGGAATTTCTAGTGGAAATAGATCAAATGGAGATATAGGACGCTGGCAAGAAAGTTCATGAGGCAGAGAATGAATAGACATATATACCAGTCCGATTTTCCCACAGCACAAGTTACAGCCTTATTTCTGCACCGTTGTTTAGAATCGATTATTTGGTGGTATTTTTAATGCACATCACATTGCATTTTGCAGGCAGTGAATTTAAAGGGAGAGACCTCTGTGTTGACCACTCTGCGACAGCTCAAGGAGCATCATCAGTAGATTGCCAAGATTTGGCTGATTTAAAAATAATCATTTTTTGGCCATACATTCCAATTGTCATGGCTTACTAGGGGCTTGGCCCCCGTGAATCACTGACCAAAATTTGCCTTTGGGGGCTGTGTTTTTAAAAGCACTGTCAATGTGCACTAGAGATGTCATCTGATTGGTCTCAAATGTTTCTCCTTCAACCTGCCTGCCTGCTTCCCTCCCTCCCAGCCACCAGCCTTGACATTTCTTCACAATGGACACTTAGGTTGGTGTGTGAGGCAAAACACAGACATGGTTCATCAGCACTTGAGCCAGCTGGGCAGAAATAAGGGCAGAGGAATGCTGTGTCCTCCTTCCCATCTTCTTCTTCTTCTTCTTCTTCTTCTTCTTCTTCTTCTTCATTTAAACACATTTTTTTGTTTGGGTTCTTATTCTAATTATGTATTTTGTGTTTTTATCTTGTATTTTTATGCTGTGAACTGCCCTGAGATCTTCAGATGAAGGGTGGTATTAAGTAGTGGATGGACATAGCAGACGGCACAGTGATTCTCCAAGCAGCTCTCTTTATTCCCAGGCTGGAACAGAACTGGACTGATGGGCTCCGCCAGCCTGCTAATATAGTACTCAGTAACATGCAACAGTAACAACTCTCTCAAGCTACCCAATCGGTGAACGGCACTCTCAATCCTTCATCTGCATGTTGTGGACCTGAGTGAGAACTGCAGCCACGGTGGACAGAGTGAAACTATATACGCAACACCCCTAGTGGCCTAGGGTGAGAACTTCAATACATAACAGGTGGTATACAAATTAATTAATTAATTAATTTCCCCCTCCCATTGGAAACAATGGCAGGGGAAAGGGAAGAAAGAGATTTAGTTACACCCAGGGCAGAAGAGCAAAAGAACAACCAGGGTTCCACCATTTTCCTCCTCAAAGCAGCCCTCCGCCCCACCCCTTTCCATTGCCTGCTCTTAGGAAGATTTTGTGCACAAAAGCATAACAGCACTTCAGCAGAGCCAGGTTAATTGTTTTTTTTTTAATTGTAAGGCACAAATCATGCTTTAATGCATTATATTTTCATCTGAAACCATATGCAAACAATAAATTGAAGGAGTTTAGAGAATAGTTAAGTGTATAATCGCTCTGTATGTGCATATGACTCTCAAGCACACATTTATGCCTTCAAAGGGTAACAGAAGCTGGATTGAATCTCATTCTTATCCGTAATCTGTTTGGGACTGGTTAATGTGCCAGTTACTTAGTGCTAGGCAGCGCTGAAAGTATTTCAGCCGTATAAGAAGATCTGGTACTCATGGAACCAGTTACAGCTTTTAAATATGTTCCATTGCAGGAATCCTCTTCTACTGGGATTTTGGGGATCAGCTTTCATCACAAGAATGGGTTTAAAATGGGAGAGTGGCTCAAGTCCTCCATGGTTCAGCTTTTAACTGGCAAACGCTGAGGTTCTCAGCTATCCTAGCCAGCTAGAAGCCTCAGCTGGTGAAAGGGACTTGTCAGACTTCCCATCACGCTAATTGCTGTACTTCTTAATTACGTATGTAACTAAAGCATGCAAATTAGCTGTGGGGCTTCTGCTTGTGAAATGCTTCCAGAGTGGCCCTGAGTATGAAACCAGCTTTCCATTCCTTCATTTACACTGACTTACAGAAACTTTCAGGCCACCTACTGTTCCAGACTCAGGAACACCTTCAAGCCCAACCTGCAAAAGGGACCCTCATTTCATCTTAGATGTAGTATCTATCTTATATAAACCTGCCCTCTGACACCCTACCCCCACCCTTTTTCAGTCCATTCATTCTTCCTACTCGCTACACTTGCTGTCAAAGTATGGTTCTGGCACTGGCAGTATTAACATTTTCGGTCAGGTTATGATGATCTGGTTACAGATATTGACCTACCAGTGAATACCAATATTTTAGAAAAAACTCTTCATCAAATCAGGCTGGTTCTGTACCTTCCAGTTTTCCTTTCAAGCATCAGTGGTATCAACAGGAATGTTGTCGTGAGTTCTGTGTGGAGCTAAGGGACGCGGGTGCCGCTGTGGTCTAAACCACTGAGCCTTGGGCTTGCCAATCAAAAGGTCGGCGGTTCGAATCCCTGCGACAGGGTGAGCTCCTGTTGCTCAGTCCCAGCTCCTGCCAACCTAGCAGTTCAAAAGCACGTCAAAGTGCAAGTAGATTAATAGGTACTGCTCCGGCGGGAAGTTAAACGGCGTTTCCATGCGCTGCTCTGGTGTCAGTGTTCCGTTGCGCCACAAGCGGCTTAGTCATGCTGGCCACATGACCTGGAAAAACTGTCTGCGGAGCGGACCAACGCTTGCTCCCTTGGCCTGTATAGCGAGATGAGCACCACAACCCCAGAGTTGTTTGCAACTGGACTTCACTGTCAGGGGTCCCTTTACCTTTACCTAAGGCCAAACTACATGCTGCCTGCATTCACAGCTGGTGGTTTCAAGGTTACCAGGATCAGTATTTCTCAACAATCAAATGCTCTGATGAACATGAAAGTAAATTAGAAGGGAGGGAGAAACACCTCACCCAAGTGAGAGGTATACCTCATAAACAGGGAAATGCCACAGAGAAGGATCTGCTATGGAGCAACTCCAACTGAGCAGCATCCTGCTGCAGCATTGCCTACAGGGTCTCCTCTGACAACTGCAGGATGTGAGGGTTGCTTGTGGGGAAGGCACTCCCTCAGGTGCTTGGCTCCCAAGCCATCCTCTAGTACTAACCTTGAGTTGAGCCCAGTAGCTCACCAGCAGCCAATAGAGCACTTTCAGGACCACTGACAAATGATCCTATTAGGCTGCCCCACTTCCCAAGCTCGCAGTCGCATTCTGCAGAAGCTACAGACTCCAGACCACCTTCAAGGGCAACCTCACATACAGCGCATTGCAGTAGTCCAGGAGGGATGTCCCCAGAGCATGGGCAACTGAGGCTAAGCCACCTTGGTCCTGGAATGGCCATAGCTGGTGAACCAGACTAAGCTGGACACAAACACTCCTAGCCACGTGAAAGTCCAGTGACAAGTCAGAACTGTTTTTAACTTTTTAATGGTCTTATTGTATGGTTTTATCGCTGTAAACTACACACACACACACACACACACACACACACAATGATACATCAGTATACAGCCTATAAACCCCTCCCAAAACTTAGAAGTTTTTATAAGTGGTATACAAAGTACTTTGGCCACCTCATGATAAGAGAAGACTCCCTAGAAAAGACCCTGATGTTGGGAAAGATGGAGGGCACAAGGAGAAGGGGACGACAGAGGATGAGATGGTTGGACAGTGTTCTCGAAGCTACTAGCATGAGTTTGGCCAAACTGCGGGAGGCAGTGAAAGATAAGCGTGCTCTGGTCCATGGGGTCACGAAGAGTCAGACACGACTGAACGAATGAACAAATACAAATTATGTTTCTTCCCATCCAAAACACCTCCATTCAGTTTATTGTGGTCACGGTTTCCAGACAGCAGCCCAACACTTTCACAGCCTCTTCTGAAGATGGAGCACAGAGAGAGCGCCACATGTCACCACAAGTGCCACATATTATTCGTTCCAAACTTGTGAGTAATACTTCCTTCCGTGTAGCAACATCTATACACTGGAACTTCCTGCCCATTGGCATCTTCACTGTACTGTTTGTGGTGCCTGTTGGAAACATTTTTTTAAAGGCAAGTCTATTAGGTGAATACCTCAAGACAATGTGTGAGAAGACCCTCAGATTTGTAGAAAAGGCTTTACGACTGCAGAGGGCAATGGATGCAAGTGGCAGACAGAACTGGAATTCTTTTAAGCATACCAAACACAAGACAGGGGGCAAGCCCATTGAGGGGATTTGGTATGGTGCATGGAATAACCCTTGTTGCTCTAATTCTAATATTTAGCTTGCTGGCTTACACAATGGAGGGAGAGGAGGAATCCCTGAAAGGAATTAGGGGTACCGTTTTATTCCTGGCTTTGTGCTTGGACTAGAAAAATAACAGCTTTGCTTGGCTGCTAGCATTTAAATCATGCAGTCTAAGCAGCCAAAAAAAGGCTATCTTTCTTCCATCCCCCCCTCCTCTCTGTGAATCTACATCTGTCTTTTGCATAAGGGAAAACAATTGGAAATCACATGATCAACAGATTGGCCCCCTAAGAGATAGCCAGCTGGTGAAGAGATGCCTCTTAGTCGGAGTCACAGAAGTGTCAGAAGTTGGACCTGAAAGTCACTCCGTCCAACTCTCTGCAGCATGGCAAGTTCAGTGTTTGATTTGGAAAGGGAAGGAAGACAGGAATGGCTTCAATGCATGGGCATGCCCAGCCCTGACCCCCCAGCTCCCAACTCCAGAAACCTAGGGAACAGCTATGATGGCTCAGTTGGCAAGAGGGATTATTGGCAATTAGTACCAGTAATTAGTATGCAAAATGGAAGTCAGGACCAAGATCACACTAAACAGTTGATGGAGGCTCCTCACTGAGAGTTGCAATTATATTTAATAATATTCACAAAGAAAAATAAAATAAAATAATCTACCATTTCAATTTTGAACATGGAATTCCAAACGTGAATTTAGAATATTAAAAATGACATAAACTAAAAGTGCCACTAGTCTGTTACATTGCATATATGAACTCTAATAGATTTATTTCTACCTTTTGAATGATATCATTGTTCTATTACATATGATTTACAGTAACAGCTATTAGTCTACGTGTTGTGCCCAATTTATATTTTAGCAGGCATTAGATGAAATGTAAGCAATTCAGGCTGTTTTACGGAGTCCAGTGGAGGTGTCCTGGAATCGATGGCCAGGTCAGGAGAAGAGCTAGAGTCTGAGGATCTTGGTGAGTTCACAGAGTTCTGCTTTTATTTCCTGCTCTTAGCAAAAGAGTCTAGGCTTGACCTGAACTGGGCTGCAATTCTGAGTAGAGGAAGGGTAGTTCCAACCCTTTTTCACTTGCCCCCAACTCCATTTCCACAGGTAAAAACAACAACTGGCTGTTAGTGAAAAAACACTCTCAACCAATTCAGGATAATTTTGCTTTCTTAAAATAACAAAAACAAAAAACCATGGAATTCCCTGTGGAACATGTTGGGTAAAAAAATGAATTTTTTAAAAGCAACTGTGAGGAAATCTCTTTTTCCAGTTGATATAATTTCTGCTTCAAAGATCAGAAGGCGAGAACTTGGTATAGCACAAAAGGGCACTTTGGAAGCTTATTATTAACTGATGTGCCACTCCAAATTTGCATATTTTTGTTAAGGTAATTGGAAAGTACAGCAATTAACATGTTGGGAATTGTGACAAATCTCTTCTCCCCAGCTGTCTTCCAGCCAACTGGGCTGATCACAAACTACTGCCAAGACAAAACATTAAGAAACTGCACTCAATTGTGCACAAATCACATATTTAAAATAATAAATCTGAGATTCCCAATGTTTTACCATTTCTGACTTTTAGGACACACCATCTTATTTTGACATTTCTCCTTACACTCATGATTCGATTTAAATAAATAACAACTTTCAGTCCCGTCCCCGCCAGCCAAGAGCATCCAATGTCTACCAATCCACAAGCCATTCAGCACTTCATAGCTTCCCTAGCATTGGCATACCAAACACTTTCATTTTAGGATTATCACCTGGTGTTAAGCACTGAAGCTGAATTCTAGTACCTACCTTAGATAACTCCCTTCATCTCAGCCTCCTCAACCCTCTTCTCCTCATCTCCAATATGAGGATAATTTGTGGTGTGTTTGTACCTCTTGAGCTGTACACAGCCCTGAAATCTATTATGAAGGGTGATATATTTTAAATAACTGTATAAACACTGACTGGCCTTACAAGTCAGTATTACTGAGATTACAGCCAAAGCATATTTTTATATGCTATTGGATCAGTCATTTACCCAGCTCAGTTTTCTGAATATTGGCAGTTTGGGTATATCTCAGTGTTACTCGGGTCGGCTTTGGAAGTTACAAACAAGTGCTGACAGGAGATGCAGATATGACTTGTACTCCCTTGTTTCATGTTTTCTACATACAAAGCAAGGAATAGTGCATTTCTGCATGGTAAGATGCACAGGTTCAAGATGCATGTGCAGAATTTGCACTCCATTAAAAGGGTCATCTACTTCCAACTCCTTGCAATGCAGGAATCAGAGTTAAAGAATCCCTGGCAGGCGGCCACCCAACCTGTTTAAAAACCACCTTCGGAGGGAGACCATCCCACTACTGAACAGCTCTTAGTGTCTGTCATAGTTCTTCCTGCTGTTTAGTCGGAATCTCCTTCCTTGTAACTTTCTTTTAAATAAAAGATGTTAATTCTTCTAAAGGTGTTTGACGTGATTGTTTAACATAGTAAATTACTAAAGAGGTACCTTATGTTTTATGGTGATTCTGCACAAATCATGTCTGATCTTAATTCACCAGCACTCCTCATACAGGAGCTAACCTATCAGTCAGGATGCTAGAGAATATTTTGGCAGCCTGGCCAATGAAAAAGAGAAGTCTAGAAAAGAATCCAGGGATG
Organism: Lacerta viridis; assembly: GCA_900245905.1. NCBI lineage: Eukaryota > Metazoa > Chordata > Lepidosauria > Squamata > Lacertidae > Lacerta > Lacerta viridis. The sequence continues at coordinate 49,518 of OFHU01000341.1, forward strand.
CAGGATTCTTTCCAGCCTTTAAAAGAACTCTAACACTGTACTCTTTCCAGGACTGGGGAACTGGAACACAGTTTAAGATGATTAAAAAGACATAGCGGATGTGGGAACAGTACAATCAACCAAGTTCTTGTAAAATCTGCCTATAAGGCCATCCCGGGTGTTTCATGAGTTTATCTTTCTTGATGGCCTTTGCCAAGTCTTCTGCTGCAATGTAGTTTCTTGTAGCGCACTTTTTTTCTTTATTTATTCAAATGTATATATTATATGAAACTTTGAAAACATGTTTCTGGCTTTTTGTGTGTTTTTTTAATTGCCACCAAACATGACATTTAGAGGGAAAGACCAAAAAAGCAGTTAATTTATGTAGACAAATTTTAATGAAATAATTTGCTCTTTAAAGTATACATAGGAAATAGCAATAAACTTTGACAGAAAGGAATCAAAAACCCTTCTTATAGAAAGTTTAAGAGTCCATTCAACAGCAAAACCAATTAAGGAAAAAAATCAATAGTTTTATCTAGAGAAACAGCTCAAATGACTTGATTCCAAGTAAACTCTGAAAGCTACCATACTTTTGGTCCAAATCGTAGTTTTCAAGTTGGCAGGTGGGATATAGTGAAGTCTATGACCGAGTGTATTTGCCCCAGATGTGCAACATGAATACAGATGCAATAAAGAGGAGACTCATAACGAGAACTGGAACAGGACCACTGAAAATAAAGGGGGGGTGTATTTATTATCCACAGCAATAGATATAGATTAGCTTTTAGCTAAAACTTAAAATCACATGCTTTTTATCAAAATGGTTACCCTACCTTTCTATCCAATACAAAGGAAGCTAACAAAAGCAGTTTTAAACAAGCAAACAATGTTTTTAAAAATCATAATGTTTTTAGAGTTCAGTACCACAAAATGCAGTAGTGGCTGTGTATTAGACAACTTTGTGGAGGATAAGGTTATTAATGGCCACTAGCCACAATGGCTATGTTCTACCTCTACTGTCTGAGGCAAAATGCCTCTGAATATCACTTGCTTGAAGCTATGGAATTGTGCATGTCCTACGTGTAGATGAACTTGGTCATTGAAAACTGACCCACACACAGTTTTCCGTATTTATTTTATCTGTTTCCAATTCTCTCATCTGCTGGAAACACTAACAGGAACAGCACCCTTCTTTAAAAAAAACACCTCATATTTAGCCATGGAATGCCCTCCCACCAGATGTCAAAGAAATAAACAACTATCTGACTTTTAGAAGACATCTGAAGGCAGCCCTGTTTAAGGAAGCTTTTAATATTTGATGAATTATTGTATTTTAATATTTTGCTGGAAGCCACCCAGAGTGGCTGTGGAAACCTATTATTATTATTATTATTATTATTATTAGCAATACCTGTTACAAAAATTTCGTGTTGGCTTTCATCTAACTAGCGCAGAATGGATTTGGGGAAAGTTTGTTTGATTAATATCTCAATTTTGATTGGTCTTTGCAATAAATACATTCTTAAGTAGTCAAACTAGCTTCAGTGTCTCTTATCTGTTTCATTTGGGCTGCATGAGTGTGAGTGGCTCAAAAGTGATATGCAATTTCCACAAGGATACATGTGCCAAAAGAAACATGCAGGTAATAAGTCTAAAGTACAATATTTTGGCCCTATCCAACTTAGCTTCTGGAGGAGCAGAAATCAAGGAAAACACTGGTGCTATTTCATGTGCATCTTAACACCATTAGTGGACCATAAACAGTATTTAAAGACACTGTGAGATACCCAGATCTAACCCAATTAAAAAGTTATCAAATGGGACACAAGAGATAGAAGAGGCAATAAACAGTATGCAATTGGGGAAGGCTCCAGGACCGGATGGAAACACCTCATATTTAGCCATGGAATGCCCTCCCACCAGATGATTATAAAATTTTTCAAAGAAATAAACAACTATCTGACTTTTAGAAGACATCTGAAGGCAGCCCTGTTTAAGGAAGCTTTTAATATTTGATGAATTATTGTATTTTAATATTTTGCTGGAAGCCACCCAGAGTGGCTGTGGAAACCTATTATTATTATTATTATTATTATTATTAGCAATACCTGTTACAAAAATTTCGTGTTGGCTTTCATCTAACTAGCGCAGAATGGATTTGGGGAAAGTTTGTTTGATTAATATCTCAATTTTGATTGGTCTTTGCAATAAATACATTCTTAAGTAGTCAAACTAGCTTCAGTGTCTCTTATCTGTTTCATTTGGGCTGCATGAGTGTGAGTGGCTCAAAAGTGATATGCAATTTCCACAAGGATACATGTGCCAAAAGAAACATGCAGGTAATAAGTCTAAAGTACAATATTTTGGCCCTATCCAACTTAGCTTCTGGAGGAGCAGAAATCAAGGAAAACACTGGTGCTATTTCATGTGCATCTTAACACCATTAGTGGACCATAAACAGTATTTAAAGACACTGTGAGATACCCAGATCTAACCCAATTAAAAAGTTATCAAATGGAATTTTAATAAAGGGTTTAAAAAGTAACATTGACTAAAAGAATTGCATTAACAGAAGTAGAAAAATGCATTTTAAGTCTTAATTAACCATTGCCATGCCCAAAAGCAAGTGCAAATTTACAAATGGGGGAGAATTCTTGAACCTCAAGTAATTATTTCACCTTTAAGGTTTGGGAACCATAAAAGCTTCATGTTACTCCAATGGGTAGTTAAACAGCATTATATCTAATCAGGCCTGCTAAGTATAGTCTACATCAAATACCCAAGAGCATAGTGTTATTTAACTTAGTAAATTAAGGTGCGCACACATGTTTATATGCATGCACACCACATAAGATAATTTGATTTAAAAAATTCAAAACCAACATTTTGTCAACTACAAAAATTGTTCTTCCTCCATGTAACTAGACAGAATGATAGTATGCATCCAATTGATTTACAATAAGCTATAGATTGGGGAGAACACTAGAATGATTTTCTAATAAAACTGCTATATTTTAATATTTTCACTTACACTTTGAGACCGGGGGAATCCTCTGTATAAAATCTCCACATCCCTCCAGTGCCTGCAGAAGTTGTACGGCCTGCACTCCTTGTTCCACAGCTAGCACTTTTCCTAAAAAAGAAAACCAATAACTGAAATGCAGCAACAGTAACCAAATATGAAAGGTTCTCCCTACAAGAGGCTTTCGTGTGACTGTAATTAGCTGAACACAATGTCTAATATTTACTTGATAACCACAATCATCATTTCAGCTGTATATAGACATGTTTAAAAAGTTTTAAATTTTTTTTTTAACTTGACAGAAATTGGAACTCTTTCTAAGTCTCTGATCTGTGCTAATCCCACAAATAAGGTTGCGGGTGTATGGGGGGAAAGTTCAATGGCAGAGAGCCCCCAAGGTACAAAACGATGCCCACCCCGCACCTAAGGAATTCAACTAACTCCAGACAGGAAGGAGGGCTTTTGTGAGGCTGAGGGAAAAAGCGACCGACAATAATACATAATAACAAATAGGTGGATTTTGGGGTAAGCCTCAAATTTTGAGGGACGCTTCCGTTGCGCCTCGGGAGTTTTCCCTGACGCCCTTAAACGGGGCTTGGCTTCAGTCCCCCCGGGCAAAGAGAAAGCGGCTATCAAATTCAGTAAATAACACCGTTATTAATCCTAATAATAATAATAATAATAATAATGACACATCATCGTTCCTGCTCCGGCCGACCCTCCCGGCCTACCTCTGCCTGACGGTGGATCCTGGGGCCCGCGAGGCGACGGCTTTGCTGGGCGAGCGGCCGGAGGCGCCCACGTTGGTGGCGCTGGGATTGGGGCCAGGCTGCGGGGAGAAAGAAGAGACGGACCCGGTCAGGAGCCCCGGAGGCAGCGGAATCCCCCAACCCCCCGCCCCGCCATGTATTCCTCCCTTCGCTTCTCCGCGACTCTCACCATGGCGAAGAGCGGCTCCGTCGGCTTCTCACAAACTCCCTCAGCCGGCAAGTGTCGCCTCCGTCGTCGTGGCGGCTTCCCCCTCCTCCTCCTCCTCAGGCGACGAGAGAGGGGGCCTCGCTGCCAGCGCCTGAGGAAGAAGGACCCCTAGCATGCGGCTGCCCAGCACAGCGCCTGGCTCGAACCCCTTCCTTTTCCCCGCAAGCGGGGACAGCGCTACCTCCCAGCCGAGCAGGCTCGAGCTTTCCCACCTTTCTGCCCCGCGGCGCCGTCTTTTCTCCCGCTCTGCGATGACGGCCGAGGGTCACCCCCCCCCGCGGGGGACAGGCACATCTTCGGCCACCCCTCTACCGGAGGCCGACGTGTCCCTTCTCGCGCGACCCGCGCGTGCGCAGAGGGGCCGGCACCGGCGGCGCGGCCATGGCGGGAGGCGAGGGCGCTGAGGCGCGGGGCCCGTCGGTGGCCTTCCTGCACCCGGACCTGGGCCTCGGCGGCGCGGAGCGGCTGGTGGTGGACGCGGCCGTGGCGCTGCTGTCGCGGGGCTGCCGCGTGCAGGTGTGGACGCCCCGCTACGACCCGGCGCGCTGCTTCTCGGAGACGCGCGGGCTGGACGTGCGCACGGCGGGCGGGTGGCTGCCCAGGAGCGTCCTGGGAAGGGGCCACGCGCTCTGCGCCGCCCTCCGCATGGCCTGCCTGGCGCTCAGCCTCCTGCTGCTCAGCGGGGAGGAGATCGACGTCTTCGTCTGCGACCAGGTGAGGGCGGAGGGGCCCCCAGGGGGTCGGACTAGATGCCCCTTGGGGGACCCCACCCTACCATTCCTTGATCCGATATACACATGCAGTCAGAAGAGCCGAACCCGATTCTTACAGCAAAGGGCCGGCCCAAGACATTTCATAGAATCACAGGATTGTAGATAGTGCCGGATTTACGTATAAGCTAAACATTTAAAGGGGGGGGGGAACCGGATGTACATTTCCAAAATATAAGATTAAAAAAAAGTAAAATAAAATCTACATACAGCAACAGTGTTTTGTGTTGTGTAGGCTCCTATGATGTAAGTAATGGGCCCCGCCTGCTAGCCTGCTCCCTAAAATATCACATATAAAGGGCCCCATTACCTTCAGTAGCTTAGGGCCTCATCAAACCTAAATCTGGCCCTGACTGTAGATTTGGAAGTTACCAAGAGTCCCTTAGTACAACCCCCTGCAATGCAGGAATCTTTTGCCCAACTTGGGGCTCGAACCCACAACCTTGAGGTTGAGAGTCTTGTGGTCTACCAACTGAGCTATCATTTTTCTGAGGCGAATCAGAAAATCTCTGTGCTGCTCCCCACCCCAGCCAGGGAAGAAGGAGTGAGGAAGGATCTGCATCAGGAATGAGAGGGAAGGGAACATCTGCTGCCCCCGTGGACCCTGCCTCATGAGTGGGCCACTGCATAAGCCTTGGTTTTTGTTTTATTATGTATTTTGCATTCTCATTTTGTCGTCTGCTGTCATGAACCGGCCTGGGATCTTCGGATGAAGGGTGGTACACAAATTTAATAAATAGTGCCCATTGATGGTAATGGGACCTTCTCACAGGAAAGTGTGCTTACAAAACACATGCATGCTGCTTGCAGCAAAGAAAGTGAAGAGGGAGAAATCTGCTTATTCTTATCAGGGGTGGTAAGTGTTACTCTATCTGTGGTTGCTACCATGCAAATAGCTGTCAAGGAGCCAGAAACAAAAGTTATAGAAATATGGGGCATCTTGCTGTCCCACCAGCCCAGAAGGAAGGAACACCCTGAAGGGTCCCTAGCCGCTATCATCTCATCCACTCCTTTTCTAAACGGGAAGGAAAGCACCTAAAACATTATACACACACACACTAAGCCAAGGTTGCAGGCTTCTTGCACCCCAGCTGCTTCCTTCAGTTGCAGCAGCAATTTGCAGCAAAGTCACATTTTCTGACTTCTGAGAAGAGATGAAAAGGAATATTAGGGGCAAATGCATTATGCCACAGGTCAGTAACATCATTTGACACTAAATGAACAAAGGTTATACATTCTAGATTATGCAGCTAATGCAGATTAAACATCTAATGTAGAGAGCATTCCTTTGGATTGTTCAAGATAAAACACAGCTAAATGTAACAATTGGGCAAGCATAAGAGGCACTGTTATTCAGTATAGTATAGCAGTTTTCTTTCTTAGGCATATTTCTTTGTTTTTCTAGGTATCTGCATGCATTCCATTTCTCCGTCTTGCCCGCACCCGTAAGAAGATTTTGTTTTACTGTCACTTCCCTGATCAGCTTCTGACCAAGAGGGAATCATTTCTTAAACGTATCTACAGAGCTCCACTGGACTGGTTGGAAGAGTATACTACTGGCATGGCAGACTGTATTCTTGTCAACAGCTTTTTCACAGCCAGTGTTTTCAAAGAAACCTTCAAATCCTTATCTCACATAAATCCAGATGTCTTGTACCCTTCTTTGAATGTCAACCTGTTTGATACTGTTATTCCTGAAGATGTAGCTAACATCGTTCCCAACAGGAAGAAATTCTTGTTTCTTTCCATCAATAGGTATGAAAGGAAGAAAAATCTAATATTGGCCTTAGAAGCTTTACACGACCTTCGGGGTAAACTTGATGCTCAGGATTGGAAGGATGTTCACTTGGTTTTGGCTGGTGGTTATGATGAAGCAGTTCAAGAAAACGTGGACTATTATGAAGAACTGAAAGCTGTTGCTACCAAGCTTCGCATTGATGAGCAGATCACATTCCTAAGATCTTTCTCTGATGCACAGAAGATAGCTCTTCTTAGTAACTGCACATGTGTGCTGTATACACCAAGTAACGAACACTTTGGCATAGTTCCTTTAGAAGCTATGTATATGAGATGCCCAGTCATCGCAGTAAATTCAGGGGGACCTTTGGAATCAGTTGTAAACAATGAGACAGGTTTCTTGTGTGATCCTCTTCCAACCCAGTTTTCAGAAGCCATGGAGAAATTCGTGAAAGATCCTGCTTTAAAGAAGACAATGGGAGCTGCTGGGAGAACTAGAGTTCTAGAAAAGTTTTCATTGGAAGCATTCACTGAAAAGCTGTATCAATACGTTCATAGCTTAGCACAATAAAATCAAGCTCCATAATGTGACATTTGTTTTTCTTAATGCTGGGTTTTCTATTACACCAATGGAATAACATCCCAAAAGATTATTATATGTGATTCTTCTGACTGTGTTGGACGCCCACTTAATACTGAATCTGGCATATAACAAACTATTCTTCTGACTGTGTTGGACGCCCACTTAATACTGAATCTGGCATATAACAAACTACTTTGATAGTGAACTTGTCTCATGATATTTTTTATACTTTATCTTGCATTATGTGCTGCAAAATAATAAAATGATGATAAAAATCATTCTTGTTTATGGTACCATTTATTATTTCAAGAGGCCAGTCTTGAAAGGAACATGGTTTGTTGCATGGAAGAATCAATAGGTGCCCATGACACTTAGGATTACTGAAGTAGTTGTAAGTGTTTTAGATAAGCAAGCCAAGGCTCATTCCATTTCATTTATTTGTAAAACTATTTACAGTATATATAATTTCCTCGCAAAACAACATAAAAGACCTTTAAGAGCAATCTGATAAGGGAGAGAATTCATTTTGTGACCCCTATACCAACAATTGGAGCTTAATCATGAAACATTGCTTTATCCATTGTGTTGCCTCAAAACTCTTATTTGTTGTTTAGTCGTGTCCGACTCTTCGTGACTCCATGGACCAGAGCACGCCAGGCACTCCTGTCTTCCACTGCCTCCCGCAGTTTGGTCAGACTTCATGTTTGTAGCTTTGAGAACACTGTCCAACCATCTCGTCCTCTGTCGTCCCCTTCTCCTTGTGCCCTCAATCTTTCCCAACATCAGGGTCTTTTCCAGGGAGTCTTCTCTTCTCATGAGGTGGCCAAAGTATTGGAGCCTCAGCTTCAGGATCTGTCCTTCCAGTGAGCACTCAGGGCTGATTTCCTTCAGAATGGATAGGTTTGATCTTCTTGCAGTCCATGGGACTCTCAAGAGTCTCCTCCAGCACCATAATTCAAAAGCATCAATTCTCCAGCGATCAGCCTTCTTTATGGTCCAGCTCTCAATTCCATACATTTGTTGTTGTTCAGTCGTTCAGTCGTGTCCGACTCTTCGTGACCCCATGGACCAGAGCACGCCAGGCACGCTATCCTATCCTTCACTGCCTCTCGCAGTTTGGCCAAACTCATGTTAGTAGCTTCGAGAACACTGAACCACTGTCAACCATCTCATCCTCTGTCGTCCCCTTCTCCTTGTGCCCTCCATCTTTCCCAACATCAGGGTCTTTTCTAGGGAGTCTTCTCTTCTCATGAGGTGGCCAAAGTACTGGGAGCCTCAACTTCAGGATCTGTCCTTCCAGTGAGCACTCAGGGCTGATTTCCTTCAGAATGGATAGGTTTGATCTTCTTGCAGTCCATGGGACTCTCAAGAGTCTCCTCCAGCACCATAATTCAAAAGCATCAATTCTTAGCATCGGCGATCAGCCTTCTTTATGGTCCAGCTCTCACTTCCATACATTACTACTGGGAAAACCATAGCTTTAACTATACGGACCTTTTGTCGGCAAGGTGATGTCTTTGCTTTTTAAGATGCTGTCTAGGTTTGTCATTGCTTTTCTCCCAAGAAGCAGGCGTCTTCTAATTTCGTGACTGCTGTCACCATCTGCAGTGATCATGGAACCCAAGAAAGTGAAATCTCTCACTGCCTCCATTTCTTCCCCTTCTATTTGCCAGGAGGTGATGGGACCAGTGGCCATGATGATCTTAGTTTTTTTGATGTTGAGCTTCAGACCATATTTTGCGCTCTCTTCTTTCACCCTCATTAAAAGGTTCTTTAATTCTTCCTCACTTTCTGCCATCAAGGTAGTATCATCAGCATATCTGAGGTTGTTGATATTTTTTCCGGCAATCTTAATTCCGGTTGGGATTCATCCAGTCCAGCCTTTCGCATGATGAATTCTGCATATAAGTTAAATAAGCAGGGAGACAATATACAGCCTTGTCGTACTCCTTTCCCAATTTTGAACCAATCAGTTGTTCCATATCCAGTTCTAACTGTAGCTTCTTGTCCCACATAGAGATTTCTCAGGAGACAAATGAGGTGATCCGGCACTCCCATTTCTTTAAGAACTTGCCATAGTTTGCTGTGGTCGACACAGTCAAATGCTTTTGCATAGTCAATGAAGCAGAAGTAGATGTTTTTCTGGAACTCTCTAGCTTTCTCCATAATCCAGCGCATGTTTGCAATTTGGTCTCTGGTTCCTCTGCCCCTTCGAAATCCAGCTTGCACTTCTGGGAGTTCTCGGTCCACATACTGCTTAAGCCTGCCTTGTAGAATTTTAAGCATAACCTTGCTAGCGTGTGAAATGAGTGCAATTGTGCGGTAGTTGGAGCATTCTTTGGCACTGCCCTTCTTTGGGATTGGGATGTAGACTGATCTTCTCCAATCCTCTGGCCACTGCTGAGTTTTCCAAACTTGCTGGCATATTGAGTGTAGCACCTTAACAGCATCATCTTTTAAAATTTTAAATAGTTCAGCTGGAATATCATCACTTCCACTGGCCTTGTTGTTAGCAAGGCTTTCTAAGGCCCATTTGACTTCACTCTCCAGGATGTCTGGCTCAAGGTCAGCAACCACACTACCTGGGGTGTATGAGACCTCCATATCTTTCTGGTATAATTCCTCTGTGTATTCTTGCCACCTCTTCTTGATGTCTTCTGCTTCTGTTAGGTCCTTTCCACTTTTGTCCTTTATTGTGGTAATAATCTTTGTACGAAATGTTCCTTTCATATCTCCAATTTTCTTGAACAGATCTCTGGTTTTTCCCATTCTGTTATTTTCCTCTATTTCTTTGCATTGCTCGTTTAGAGAAAGGCCCTCTTGTCTCTCCTTGCTATTCTTTGGAAATCTGCATTCAATTTCCTGTATCTTTCACGATCTCCTTCGCATTTTGCTTGTCTTCTCTCCCCCGCTATTTGTAAGGCCTCATTGGACAGCCACTTTGCTTTCTTGCATTTCTTTTTCATTGGGATGGTTTTCGTTGCTGTCTCCTGTATAATGTTACGAGCCTCCATCCACAGTTCTTCAGGTACTCTATCCACCAAATCTAAATCCTTGAACCTGTTCTTCACTTCAACTGTGTATTCATAAGGAATTTGATTTAGATTGAATCTTACTGGCCCCGTGGTTTTTCCTACTTTCTTCAGTTTAAGCTGGAATTTTGCTATAAGAAGCTGATGATCTGAGCCACAGTCAGCTCCAGGTCTTGTTTTTGCTGAGTGTATAGAGCTTCTCCATCTTTGGCTGCAGAGAATATAATCAATCTGATTTCGATGTCAGATGCCCATCTGTCTGATTGTCGATGTTGCCCATGTAGAGGTAGAGTCTCTTGTGTTGTTGACCAGCTTGTTCTCTTGACAGAACTCTATTAGCCTTTGCCCTGCTTCATTTTGATCTCCAAGGCCAAACTTGATCTCCCAGTTGTTCCTTTTATCTCTTGACTCCCTACTTTAGCATTCCAATCCCCTATAATGAGAAGAACATCCTTCTTTGGTGTCATTTCTATAAGGTGTTGTAAGTCTTCATAGAATTGGTCAATTTCGGTTTCTTCAGCAGTGGTAGTTGGTGCATAAACTTGGATTACTGTGATGTTAAAAGGACTGCCTTGGATTCGTATCGAGATCATTCTATCATTTTTGAAATTGCATCCCAGTACAGCTTTCGCCACTCTTTTGTGGAGCCTTGGATTGACTATGAGGGCCACTCCATTTCTTTTACGGGATTCCTGCCCACAGTAGTAGATATGATAGTCATTGTTCCGAACTGAATTCGCCCATTCCTGTCCATTTTAGTTCACTGATGCCTAGGATGTCAATGTTTATTCTTGCCATCTCATTTTTTACCACATCCAGCTTACCAAGGTTCATGGTTCTTACATCTCATTTTTTTCACAGGTTCCTATGGTTACATTCCAATATCCTTTTCTTTTTTTTTTTTTTTTTTACAAATCATATTTATTGTGGTTTCCAATAAAACAATATCATATGAAACATTCCAAATTACATTCCAAATTATTTCTCCAATTATAAAACAAAAAAAAGGTTCCAAATTGTCCAAATTATTACTTTAAATTTTATTTATGACTTCCCATGCTTCAAATTCCGGAGGCTATATTATCATAAACTATTGCTTTGCTTTCTCTTCCAATGTTTTCACAGCCGCTGATATATCCAACAAGTAAGATAAGTCCAAACAAACAGTATCACTGTGTGGTTTTAAGTCTGTAACATTCCTTCTTTCACCCTTGCTGGTTGAAGTCCAAAGGTCATATTTGTGCAATCGCCATTTTCTTCTTTATTATATTTCATATATTTTTCCACTTTTAAAAGTCCCGATCTGCACCAGCTTATAAATCTTCGGAGGTTGGCTATCTCACTTATAAATCATCACGTAAAAAGAAAAAGGAATGCAGCCTTGTCCCTCCTACGATCTCACATTGCAGTCCGGGCATAATTCTAACTGCGTCATTTCTGGGCAGTCAACCAAATTCTTCCAATTAAAGTCCATCAATGTCCAAGGGATTCATTTCATACTTCACACATTTATAGATTATAGTTCATATATTTCTCCTCCATATTCAATTTTTCAATCCTTCAAATCTCACTTGTTATATAAACGTTGGGTCTTCCGGGGGGGTATTTGCCTAATATAAAATCATACAATCACATAGTCCAGGGCTCCTCCCCCCCTTCTGTCCCGTTTCACATACCGATACAGTCGTAAATTCTCATCCTCTTCTTTTCAAACAGTGGCTGGGTTCTTTAGCAAAATACTTTCTCCTCTTTCGTTTGAAGCATGCCCAAGGCTACTCACTAATTCATTTTTCTTAGCGTTGGGAATCCCGGACGGACAGGCCGGTCGCAGGAGTGCCGAACCTCAGGGGGGGCTATCTGCCCTGACTCCCCTGCCCATTTTCCCGAAGGGTCAGAGCAGGTTTTGGAGCACCGCGGGCAAGCTGTCCTTCCCACATTCCTGGGAAGGTTGGGAGGCTGCATACTCCCAAAACAGCCTCAAAATTCCCCATGGAGGTCGGGAGCAGATGGAATTCCGACCATACCAGTCCGTGCCGGAAACGGAAGCTCTCCTATGCAATACTTTTCTTTACAGCATTGGACTTTCCTTTCGCTTCCAGGCATATCCGCAACTGAGCGTCCTTTCGGCTTTGGCCCAGCCGCTTCATCAGCTCTGGATCTACTTGTACTTGTCCTCCGCTCTTCCCCAGTAGCATGTTGGACGCCTTCCGACCTGAGGGGCTCATCTTCCAGCGTCATATCTTTTATATGCCTGTTGTCTTTGTCCATGGAGTTTTCTTGGCAGGGATACTGGAGCGGCTTGCCAGTTCCTTCTCCAGGTGGATCACGTTTGGTCCAAACTCTCCGCTATGACCTGTCCATCTTGACCTGTCCATAGCTTCCCTGAGTAATTCAAGCCCCTTCGCCACGACAAGGCAGTGATCCATGAAGGGGATTCCATACATTACTACTGGAAAAACCATATGTTTAACTATACGGACCTTTGTCAGCAAGGTGATGTCTCTGCTTTTTTAACTCAAAAATCACCCCAAATCAGTTTACCTCCACAATCATGGAAGTTCCAGATACCCCAGATCAGTGGTTTTCATTCTGTTCCTAAAAAATACAAAGCTTGCCAGAAAACACCTGGGGTTTTCCTCAGTGTGAGAATGCAAAGTGTAGCTGCACCTCTCAAATCTCCAATGCATAGGATTCCATTGACAAATGTCAATCTAGGAAATTTGAAAACTGCTTCCCTAGGAGAATGGAAAATACTGGAGGTCAGTATTCAATTCCTCCCTCTTCACTGACAACTTAAAAATTGCTGAGGGTTTTTGCAGACCACATAAAAGTTTTTTCCTGCTAGTAGGAATTGTTAATGTACTACGCTAAATGCTGTATGGTTTTTAATTGTATAATACGGTGATACCCCGGGTTACTTAAGCGATCTGTTCTGCGGTACGTACTGTGGGCGTGTGTATCACGAATGCACAAAATAATTAAAAAAAACCTGGAAGAAGTGCGATTTGAGCACTGCGAATCCGGGGGTCGCACACGCTCCGGAAACACTTACGGGTTGCAGGCATTTGCAACTCAAGACGTCCGCAACGGGGGGTACGTAACCCGGGGTTCCACTGTACTGCTTTTGTTTCTTATTGTATAACAATCTAAATTCCATAAAATTCAAATTTTAATACAATAAGATACAATTTAAGAAGTAAAAGAAGCAATAAAAATGCAATTAAAGTTAATACAATGAATGTGGTGTAGGTAAAGTTAAAGGACCTCTGGATGGTTACGTCCAGTCAGTGGTGACTGGGGTGTGGCGCTCACCTCGCTTCAGGCCAAGGGAAGCTTTGTCTGCAGGCAGCTTTCCGGGTCATGTGGCCAGCAGGACTAAACTGCTTCTGGCGCAACCTCCCACCTTCAACCACAAGCCCACAAACATGCCACAGGCCACTTAAATAATGCTCATGGATGACAATTTGAGAATCCCTGCTGTAGGTGAAAAGGAGCCTTCCGTTTACAGCAGTGGCTCCCAATAAGCTAAGTATTGCAGACCTGTTTTTCAAAAGTCAAGCCATGGACCCCCTTGTTTTGACATTTTTTTTATATCTGGTAGTTTCTGTTATGTGAATGGTACCACTGACCCCCTCCTGATGGGAACCACTGCCTTCTAGCATTTATTGTTATTTATTATTTATTATTTAAATTTATATACCACCTAAGGATCACAGGGTGGTTTACAGTATACAAACATAAAAATGCATAGTTTGATAATGAACAAAACAACAATCTCCCCCTCCAAACACATACAGTTCAAAAGGCCATAGATTGTTTAATTAGCCAAAGGCCTGGGCGAGTAATGCTTTCATCTGGAGCCCAAAGATATGTAATGAGGGTGACAGGCAGGCCTCTCTGGGGAGGGCATGCTACAAATAGAAACCTTTTGATGGGTACCTGAAGAAGGGCCTCAGATGAGGACCGCTACAAACTTCTCAGGCTACGCTGAACATTCTCTTACCTTTGATAATTCCAGTTGCTCTTCCTTGAAGCTGGTCTCCAATTTGAAGTCACCAGTTTTAAATACGGGGGTGCAAACTAGGTACATTGACCCCTAGACCATCATTTGTGAGGTTTGATCTGTGAATGCTGTTGCTTATGTGGCCAGACAGGCTTGCGGGAACCTCAAAGTCTGCAGAAATGAAAATTTTAAAAAACATTTTAGATGAAAATCTCAAAACAGCCCAGAAGCTTTTTTACTTGGTATTGTCCAAAGATTCTTCACTGAGAAGCTGTAGTGGTACAGATTGCCACATGGCTCAGTAGTCAGCAGTTCCTGAGTCATGCATTGTTGGCGAGGATATTAATAGACAAGACAATAAATTGTTTTTATATGCGACAACGGCTGCAAGAGTACTATTGGCACAGAAATGGAAGCAAGAAGAATTATCGACAAAAGAGGAGTGGCAGATGAAACTAATGGACTATGCAGAATTGGATAAGATGACGGAGAATTCGAGACCAGTGGGATCAGAGGTTCTTAGAGGAAATACGTGGACTATTTGAAAACCAACTAAACAACTGACTACGCTAGTAGGACTGCAAGAAGTTTTGTAAGGAGGAATGTATGAAATATTGCAGGGAAAACATATGATAAGGATTATTAGTTATGGACTATTGGGAAAGGTTGTGGAATGTGGATTTGAAATTTACAGCATGTTACGCAATTAGAGAAAACTTTGAAAATGATATATAGATGGTATCTGACTCCTAGTAAATTGGCAAAAATGTATAAGTTGGAATTAGATACCTGTTGGAAATGGAAAGAGAAAGAAGGTACTTTTTCCATATGTGGTGGTCATGTAAGATAGCAAGAACCTTCTGGGAAATGATTTATAATGAGTTGGAAAAAATGAAGATAACCTTTGTGGAAAAAACCCATAAGCTTTTATTTTAGGTATAACCAATGGAGAAGTACCCAGCGAGCGAGCGGGGGGGGGGGAACCAAAATGGAAGGAAGAAACAGTTCTGACAAAGGAAGATGGGCAATTAAATTAATGGAGTACAGTGGTGTCTTGGTTTGCATACGTTTTGGATTACAAACACGTCAAACTCGGAAGTACATGTCTCGGTTTGCAACCTTTTTTTGGATTACAACCCATTTTTTTGGATTACAAGCTTTTTTTTTTTTTTTGAGGCCCCATTGGCGAAAGCGCACCTTGGGTTACAACCTGTTTTGGTTTACAAACAGACCTCCGGAACGGATTATGGTTGTAAACCAAGGTGCCACTGTATGCAGAAATGGCAAAACTTACTGAAAGAATAAGAAACCAAGAAGAAAGACTTTTAAAAATAGAGTGGGGGGGGGAATTGTTGATTATCTGAAGATACATTGTAAACAAATCTAAACATTAGCAGGACTGATATGAACACATGCAGTAAGAGATAACTAGGGAGAACCTAAGGGAAAATGAGTAAATAGGATGGGAGGGAAGTTGAAGAGAAAGTAAATTTGATTTGCAAAGTCTTTGTTTAAAATATTTTTAAAATGTGAAAATGAATTTTATTTTAAAAAAGGAAAAAATGTGGGTGGAGGATAAGAGTGGCTGAAATCCTGAACAAGAAACACTCCCCGTGCTGCAACATTTTGTAGCAGTCCCACTGGTTAGGACACCAATACAGTGGTACCACGGGTTAAGAACTTAATTCGTTCTGGAGGTCCGTTCTTAACCTGAAACTGTTCTTAACCTGAAGCACCACTTTAGCTAATGGGGCCTCCCGCTGCCGCCGCACGATTTCTGTTCTCATCCTGAAGCAAAGTTCTTAACCCGAGGTACTATTTCAAGGTTAGCAGAGTCTGTAACCTGAGGTGTCTGTAACCTGAAGTGTCTAACCCGAGATACAACTGTACTTCTTCATCTCAGCCTGAAATGCCCCATGTAAATCATTTGTAGGGATGCAGGTTTTAAGCATGAAAATAATGTAAGTATTAGTTTCTTGGTTGGGGTTTATTTTAATAACAGAATAATTTTTAAATTGATGTAGGCTGAAAGTTTAAGGGAAACTTGTTTATTTTTGGAAGCTTTTTTGATGTGTTACTGTTATGGAATAAAAATGATTTTCTAATAATGGGTTTATTAAATTATTATGTGTCTTGCATTTCTATGAGTAAGAAAGCACTGGGGAATTTTGGTAGGATTTGTGTTTATTTCAATTACATATAATACTGATCAGTTAAAAGACAAGTAATTGATCAGTTAAATATTTTTAATCAGCTTTGAAACTATGCAGTATACAGTTGGTGTGTAGCTGTAAGAGAACACACTGCAGGGATTTTTTTCAGGTCACTGCTCTGCTTCCTATAGTTTCCTGTCATAATAGCACCTGTCATCATTTTGTCTTTAGACTCACATTCATAGAATGCCTTGTGTGGTGACTCTTGATAATATTTATATATTTTTCCATTTCATTAAATAGGAGGTGGATTTTTCTTCCCAATGGAAATTGAAGTTTTAAAATAAATAAGAGTAACTAACATGTCTCTGTGTGAAGTTTTTATTCTATTTGAGGTGGGGCGTGTTTGAAAAAAAAATCAGAATACCAAAATTTTTGCCAACCGTGTTAACTAGAAGAGGAGGAGAGGGGTATATTAAATTCTTACATAAATTTGTCATTGAATCGACAAAAGGAATGAGTCTTTGGAAGATGATCTGATTAGTGTCAGAGGAAAGTGCTAGAACTCAACCGCTGGCGAATGTCCAGTAGCCATCATTGAATAATCACCACCTCATCATTCAGCCTCCTCAACTGACATGCAAAACATCCCAATATTCATTGCACATCTGTGCTAGACAGATTACATATTAGCAATTCAAATCAACCTAATGCACTGGCAGTTTCTGCAAAAGGTGTCTGTTTGGGGGGGGGGAGTTTGCCTTGTTGTCTGGGCTGGATAATAAGGCGACTCTGTCTAATCTTGGAGAACAATCAACCCATCTTGAGGAGGTGACTGACCACATCCGCTCCTGCCCTGACAGTGCTAGAACAATGGCCCCAAAATGCACTCGACTCATCTGGTAATAAAATCTACTTTTGATTAGCAGCCCTGGCTTGTGTCAATCACTATATGATGCAGCATTGTTCCTCTGGTCCCAACACAGTTTATTTACAGGGAAACAAAGCCCTTTTTGGATATGGCTGCCACCCAAAGATTACAAAATAGATTGAGCTGTCAGCCCCACACACTAGATGAAGATTAATGAGTTGTGCAGACAATAAATATGAAGCAATGACCATAAATATGCTAATAGGAATTATCCATATACAGTATAATTGGTACAAAAATTAAAACGTAGTGTGAAGAAGCTGGGTCACTGGGTGACAGATAGATAATCTTGAGTGCCGAAGAGCTGCGCCTCTACAGGTTTATCTTCCCCAATTAAATCTTTCAAAGGACTAATTGTTTAAAAGCTGCTTGAATAATCTCTTTTTTAAGCAGGGCTTTATGGTGGAAAGTGTTTATTAAAAAGTGCCTTCAATGAAAGTGTTATTAGAATTTTTTAAAATGTTAACTATCCAAAGCAGGACATAGAAAGATTAATATTTGTGATCAGCTGCCAACTTTCATTAAAGGGTCAGAATTTATTGAATGGTGCATCAATCAGAACTCCTAGAAAAACTAAAAAGGTGGAAATAAATGCACTCATGCAGGTGTCTCAACCCCTTGGGAAATATATTCGAGTCTGAAGCTTAGCATTGTTCTAGCGCAACTCCTGAGATGGAAACACCATCAATGGGAACTCATTGACCAGAATTGTTGCCCTCATATTCTGGCGGAAGGGAGGGCTGAGGCACTAGATGAGGTTTGTCTCAAACCACCAAGCAGGTTCAAGGGTGAAGGGAGATTTGAACCCAGAACTTCCTGGCTCCACGCCCTTAGCCACTCGGGGCCAAAAGTCTCAGCTCAGTACCTGGCAGAGAAAATCACAAGGTAGGAGAAAGCCACATTTGTGAGCACCACGCTCAGAAAGATCAGGAGGATGGGCGCTTATTTTTAGGTAAACGCAGTGCTTTTTTCCCCAGCCAGAGTTTGCCAGTGCACAGTTGCAACACCACTCAGGTGGGCTCCATTGTGGTCCACGTCCAGTGCTCCCCCCACCACCTTCTTATTGTATTTACATATTCCTGAGAAGCCCCAAATGAACATTTTTTTAAAAAACAGAAGCTGGCGTGTGTGAGTCTACTTTTTTTTTTTAAGATCTACGAGTCCACCTAGCCGCAATTAGTCAAGCTACGGGGCAGCCCAATTTATATTTCCTTTTCTTCAATCTGTCTCCCATGTAGCGGGGGCAGGCTTTAAGCTCTCCAGCCAAGCCTCTAGCATTGCACACATTATTAATTTCTAGGGTTTAGGGGGGGCCCCCCTAATCTATAACAATATATTGGTTGGGTACCCCATTCAAATCCACATAAGCAGGTCGTTTAATGATATTTTATGCAGTTATTCCAATAAATGATCAATGCTATATGTACTCAATGCTTATTTCTTGTTAATATTTGTTTGATTTTTAGGTACACATAATTACATAGAAAACATTACGTCAATGGGAAGAAAGATAAAGCATGTATCACAAAAAAATGTTCTTATAGCCATATATAATGTTCTCTTGTTTTCCTATATTTTACTGCTAGGATTTTTATCCCACAGAGACTTTTACACATGCCTATTTTAGTCTAGTCCTGTGATTTATGGTTCTCCATAAACACATCTCTGATTTTAATTGTTAGCAACTTTCAATACAAGGCAGGTTTTAAACATTTTTGTGTCCTGGGGGACTATTTCATTTGGCAAGTGCAGAAAATATCTTGTGATTTATATTTCTCCCAAAGAGGAAATGCATAATAAAACCTAATGTATTCTATGGGCATGAAAGATAACATCAACAAAAAATACAGTCACATTTTGCATCAGATCACTATTTCAGCCAAGCCAGTTTCAGTTTCAATCTTATAATGAAAATATAATCTTACCAGATGTCTCAAAGCTTTTGTGTATGCTTAGTCTCTTTCACAACTACTATTCTTCTTTTTCCAGGTGCATTTATTTGCCTATCTCGTGGCAGAAAGATGCAATGAAAAATAAAAATATTTTTTTTAAAAAAAGTGTAATAATCTATATATATATAAATGTTCCCATTGCGTGCGCGCGTGACACCACCTTGCTCCGTAACCACTGGACCAAATCTCATCAAATTAGGACAAAGCGTAACATGACCATCAAGGAAGGATCTGGCGTAATAAAAATTAAAACAAACCACACCTGTAAGGCCTAAAATAAAGAATAAACGCAAAAAGTGGCACACATATTAGACATCACCAGGAAAAGGAATGAAGAATCCAACAGCATCCAATAGAAAGGCGGATCGCCCGTCGACATCATCAGACCTGGCCAGAGCAACAATGCCTGTGCCCTCACCTAAAATGGCCGCCGCAGCTTCGCATGTGCCGAGAGAAAAAAAAAACACGGAGCAGGAGGCATGCCTGAGAGGTCGCACTGAGTAAGACCAGCTCTGAGGGGATTGTGTCGCTGGGGTGCGTGATTTTGGGACTGGGTAATTTTGGGACTGGGGTGGGGGAGAATGCTCTTTAAGGTCGCCAGTGCCCTCACCTAAAATGGCCACCGCAGCTTCGCATGTGAAATGCATCTCTGGGTTATTTGTGGGGCATAGGCATAGCTGTCAACTTTCCCCCTTTTTAAAGGGAAATTCCCTTATTCCGAATAGGATTCCTCACAAAAAAGGGAAAAGTTGACAGCTATGGGCATAGGAATTAGTTCATCCCCCCCCCCAAAAAAATATAGTCTGGCCTACCACATGGTCTGAGGGAAAGTGGACCGGCCCACGGCTGAAAAAGGTTTGCTGACCCCTGCTCTAAAGGGACAGGGAATAATGAAAACTGGAGCTTCCGGAATATTCTCGGGGTCAGGAGAATTTTTTAAAGCAAAAAAAAAACCACAGCAACACGTGGCCGGGCCAGCTAGTGTAGTATAAAATAGGATGTTCTCCCCACAATATGCATATAGGTTAAAAAGTGTATAAAGTATTAAGTATACAAAAGTTTTTTTAATGAATGTTTAAAACGCCCTATAACGGGTGGTCAACTCCTAAGAGACTGTGATCTACTTACAGAGTTAAAAACTTGCAGTGATCTACCCCTTTTTGCGGGGTTCAGGTCAAAGTTATTGAGCTTTTTCGGGGAGGAGGAAAGCCACGTTTTTTAGGCATTCAGGTCAAAGTTGTTGTTGAGCTTTTTTTAGGGAGAAGGAAAAAATCCCTGTTTTTGGGTGGTGCAGGGCAAAAAAAATTGAGCTTTTCTTAGGGGAGGCAAAGTTGTTGAGCTGCTTCAGGGGAGCCAGTGATCTACCAGTGATCTACCACAGACATCCAGTGATCTACCGGTAGATCACGATCTACCTGTTGGACGTGCCTGCCTATAAGTTGTTGAAAGTGTAGGTCTACCATGTAAGGGAGAAGATGACATGAAGGTTGTACACCGCCTCTCATTTTAGTCCTATTTTTCATTGGTTTACTCCTTTGTATTGTAGCCATAGAAAGCTTTGTCTTAGAGATGGGGATATATTTGATTCACTTCACATTTAAGAGGGACCAAAACAATATGCAAACTGAAACACAACCATCCTTCAAAATTCATATTTATCCAAATTTTGTGATGCAGTTCTACAACCAATCCAACCCCCCAAAATGCATATTTTAGGGGAAAGTGTGCATAAGATGACTATATTAGTGAAAACAACATACAAACTGCATTATATCGGGGAAGATACTTGCAAACGTAAAAATGGATTTATTTGGGAACAACAACAACAGCGACAACCATTTTATTATTTATACCCTGCCCAACACATATAAAAACATAATAAAACACCAAACATTAAAAACTTCCTGATACAGGAAGCCTTTAGATATCTGCCTTCATATATATTTTAAAAGCTTTCAGGTGTCTTCTAAAAGTTGTGTAGTTATTTATCTCCTTGACATCTGAAAGGAAGGTGTTCCACAGTGTGGGCGCCACTACCAAGAAGGCCCTCTGCCTGATTCCCTGTAAACTCATCTCTCCTCTCACAATGAGGGAACCGCCAGAAGGCCCTTGGAGCTGGACCTCAGTGTCTGCGTTAAACGATAAGGGTGGAGACACTTCTTCAGTTAGCACTGAAATGCTGACATGTTTTCATGAAGTGTGTGTGTCTGTGTGTGTGTATCACAAATTGCTTCAAAATGTGAAGAACTGAATTTAAGACCGAAAAATAAGAAATGGAGAGGGAACAAAAATTGACAGTTTCTTCCACCCCTATCGCCAAACCTTTGGGAGTTTTGTTACCTCTGTTACCCTTAGCAAAACTAATAGCTGCTTGAAGAGGACAAGTTAGGGTAAAGGCATGGAAAGAAAAGACTGAACACTTTCTCTCAGAGCAATATTTCCAAAGCAGCCCTCTGGGGCTGGTAGTTAGCAAACATAACAAAAAAAACAACAACCCCACAACCACCAGTGGGAAATGTTAATCATCATTTGCATGTCTTGTGTGGCCCCAAGTATTGAAATAGCATGAAGCTCCAATAAAATACATACCCACTAACCTTAAACACGCCATGTTGCTGAGAGGATCTGCCAGTTGTAATTCTAGACCAGCCTTTCTCAACCGTGGGTCCCCAGATGTTGCTGGACTGCAAATCCCATCATCGTTAGCAAGGGAAGATGGGAGTTGTAGTCCAAAATCTGGGGACCCAAGGTTGAGAAAATCTGTACTAGATGATCCCTTTGCTTGCTTGCTTATTTCTAATGTGTCTGCCAAGGCCAGCCCAGGACGCTTTACTGCTGCAGGAAAAACTGAAATGCTGTCCTGCTCCTCCACAGGCCCTCCGACAGCTGCTACATGCCCTCTACCACCCCTTGCAACTGTCCAGAGCCTGCTGCCCTGAGGTGTCTGGTGTCTGCCGACTGTTGCCTTTTGCACTGCCTCCAAATCAGTTCCATAACCTGTCCACTACTTTTGTACCTGGCCATCTGTAGCCTCAACCAGCCCCTGCTTGCCTATTGTCATTTTGGCCAGTTCAGTTTACACTGCTATTCCTTCAGTTTTATCTATAAATTGCTTGTGAATATTCACATGAAGGTTTCACTCTCAGATTGGGCTTGGATCCTGGGGTGCCCTCTGGTGTCACGTTTTTATAACACATTATCAGCATTCCAAGCAAAAAGTAACGTGTCCCTTACAATTTTGAAAATCATTCCTTAACCCTTCCTTAACGATATAAACCATGAGTGTAGATCTGCCCTTGGTCCCAAAAGGGTTAAAATGTGGTTCAGGTGAAGCTGGCTGCCTCTCAGGTTTTCACTCATGGGAACAGAGTGAAAATTGGCAAATGGCAATTGGCAAATGTTTAAATGATACGTTGTGGGTGTTCATACACACATGACTTGGAAGTGGATAGGCCATAGGAACAGATTTAAGGAATGGGTACCAGAAAGTAATGGAACCACAATTTGGACAACATCAGTTAAATCGACTTCTGCAGCCAGGGCCAGCCATTAAACTGTGAGAACAGCTAGAAGCACGAACATAAGTAACCTGCTTGGAACAAAGAGCTTGGCTGAGGTGTTTGCTGTGGGCAAAGTAATGTGAGGGTGGTGGTGGGGGGCAGGACAGGAGGCTCATCATTGTTCAATAAACAAGTATAAACTCTGTGGTTTAAATGGTTTAAAAACTTATCTTCTAGGCAAGAACATTCTAACCTGGCGGTACTGCTAAAAATGATCTATATGTACATTTGTTTGGGAAATTCTTTTTAGATAATTGTCCAATTTTTAAAATTGGCAGTGTAATTTAGCCCCCATTTTAAAGACAATGAACCATTCAGTTACAGGTGGGTAGCCGTGTTGGTCTGCCATAGTCAAAACAAAATCGAAAATTCTTTCCAGTAGCACCTTAGAGACCAACTGAGTTTGTTCCTGGTATGAGCTTTCGTGTGCAGTTGGTCTCTAAGGTGCTACTAGAAAGAATTTTCGATTTTGTTTTGACAATGAACCATTCAGTTTAATCTGCTGATTAATGGATTCGTTTGTCAAAAGTAAGCCAGTTCATAATCAAATCTGCAATTTGTCAATATCCTCTGTCTTGACTCTCTAAACTTAATAGAGTGGTACCTCAGGTTAAGAACTTAATTCGTTCTGGAGGTCCGTTCTTAACCTGAAACTGTTCTTAACCTGAGGTACCACTTTAGCTAATGGGGCCTCCCGCTGCCGCCACACGATTTCTGTTCTCATCCTGAAGCAAAGTTCTTAACCCGAGGTACTATTTCTGGGTCAGCGGAGTCTGTAACCCGAGGTACCACTGTACACAATATATACAGTGGTGCCCCGCTAGACGAAAAGAATTCGTTCTACGAATCCTTTCGTCTAGCGGTTTTTTCGTCTAGCGAAGCGGCAATGTAAACCGCGGTTTTCGCTAGACGAAAAAAAAAGACGAAAAAAATTCGTCTTGCGAGGCAGCCCCATAGACTTTTTCGTCTTGCGGGGCAGCCTCCCGCTAGACGAATGCCTTCGTCTAGCGAGTTTTTCGTCTAGCGAGGCATTCGTCTAGCGGGGCACCACTGTATCCCAAACTGATCACTGGCATCCAGGGCCGGCCCACCCATGAGGTGGGCTGAAGCAGCTGCCTCAGGTGGTGGGATGCCATGCGCCAGTGCCCCCAGAGGTGCTCCACCTGCTGCTGCCACACAACCCCAGGAAGTGAGGCTTCAACAGGGGACTGACCTCTGCAGATACCACCTGCGGGAGCATTGCTGGTCATTCCCCAAATTGATGAGGCTCATTTGACAAGAAGAAGAAGAAGAAGAAGAAGAAGAAGAAGAAGAAGAAGAAGAAGAAGAAGAAGAAGAAGAAGAAGCGGTAGAGCATGAGACTTTTTATCTCAGGGTCATGGTTTTGAGCCCCTCACTGGGCATTGAAGGGGGTTGGACTAGATGACTCCCGTGGTCCCTTCCAACTCTACCATTCTATGATTCTAGGACTGCCATTGGCATGATATTGTGGAATATTGTGGAGATTTTGCAGGTGCCTTCTGTTTCAGCTTTTAAACGCCTGCCGAAAGCTTTCTTATTCTGTCAGGCTGATGCAGACAATTAAGAAGGCATCTTTCAACAACAGTTAGCTGATTTCTAAATTTTAAATACACACATACAGCTAGTGTGGTGCACATTGCTGTAGTATTCTATTCTGCTGACCTGCTAGCATATTTCTGACAAAATTTCTAATATACTGCATCTTAAAGCTCTGAGATTGAAAACAGCACCTACTTTGCATAAAGAGGAGCATAAATAGTAGATGCACAAGGACGTTAACAGCATTATGATTATTCAGATAATGTGTTTTACTGACTTGGAAAGAAGTTGGGAGATTAATAGCACAGGAAAAAAAATCTAAAGGGAATAGAATTACCATTCCATGTGGTGTTTCAGAGGGGTTTGCTTTAGTGATGTCTCATCTCTCAGATATTAATAGTTAGTAAATAGTGATGTCCACTGGCAATACAGTAGATCTATATGCATTTTTATGTGGGTTGGGATCCTGGCTATCAGTTTATGTCATTTACCATAGCTTTTAATGCCCGCTATAGGTAACCTTGGATGAATTAACCAAATAGGTCTGTTCCCTGTCAGACAAAAACATTTCATGAGCAGTGAGTCAGCATGGCCTTGAACTGAGCTATTGGTTAATTAACCATCAGGCAAGCAAACATTGCAACTTACAGTGTAGCCATAACCATGTCTACTCAGAAGTAAGTCCTACTGAATACACTGGGGCTTTCTCCCAGATGTAACTTAAAAGTAGTGTGAATGTGATTTTAGTAGTTTACAAGGCAAATGATAGCCTATTTATTTATTTAATTTTTTACCATGTTTTAAAGAAGAATTTTAAATGGTATACAAACATATTCTTATTCTTTTTAAAAAATCAAAATAGAATATAATAATATTTGGTTAAACTGTGCTTAAAAATAAGAAGAAATAATAAAGGAGGTCCCGGGTAATAAAATTTTTTTTCATTTGGACAATCAACCAGATAAACAATAAGTTCCTTGGAAAGATTACACAATTAATCAGTTTCCATCCCAGTGTTTGCCAAGGCTGTTGCTTTATCTGTGAGGTGGAACAAATGGCGGGGCCAAGCCAGTTCCTGTGCTTACAAAGTGGTGTGTGTATAATGTGGAATTGAGTGGTTTGGGGTGACAATGCTGAAGATGGTGAACAGCAGCTCCTTAGATGAATGACAATTCTAAACACAGCTCTTTCAGAAACCAGTTAAAAAGAATTAAAATGTATATGCCCCCAAAACCAAAGCAAACTTAGCCTACCCTATAACTTATATTACCATGACGAGGGCGTGTTCCCCTTCAACGGACAATCATTTTCTCCTGTCAGAATTGCTGTCTATGTGCAACACTCACAGAATATGTGATTAACTCAAATGACAGTGACAAATAGAAAACGGGGTGTGTACACCCCACAATAAACTTTGGGCTGTCACAAATCAAATATCCACACTTCTTACAGAATGTCCTCTATGTGATGGCATTGAATCTCAATGAGATGGCATTGAATTCAATGCCATTTTGCACAGAACACTCTCCTAGTTGTGTGGCTGTAAAGCTTGTGGCGAACCACCCAAAACTTATTTTGGGTTGTGCGCCCCCCCCGTCCTTAACCCTTTCTGCTCATTTTGGTTGTCATTGGCATAGGTGTAGACCTTACCCTGACAGTTTTATGGACCAAGGAATGCTTTGGGTCAGTTGCAATGCCATCCCATCCACAAGGCAGACTGAGGCAGCCGCCCAAGACGGTGAAATCCAAGGGGCACCAATGTAGGCATGCCTCCCCTCCCACTCCGCTACCTCAGGCTGCAAAACAGGATGGGCAGCCCTTGGTTGGATGTGAGTCAAAGCTATCTCATAGAGGACACTGTCCTTGATGTGCGAGTATATAATTTGTAGTGGAAAAGGATCTAGGAGTCTTGGTAGACCACAAACTTGACATGAGTCAACAGTGTGATGCAGCAGCTAAAAAAGCCAATGCAATTCTGGGCTGCATCAATAGGAGTATAGCATCTAGATCAAGGGAAGTAATAGTACCACTGTATTCCGCTCTGGTCAGACCTCACCTGGAATACTGTGTCCAGTTCTGGGCACCACAGTTCAAGAAGGATACTGACAAGCTGGAACGTGTCCAGAGGAGGGCAACCAAAATGGTCAAAGGCCTGGAAACGATGCCTTATGAGGAACGGCTTAGGGAGCTGGGTATGTTTAGCCTGGAGAAGAGAAGGTTAAGGGGTGATATGATAGCCATGTTCAAATATATAAAAGGATGTCATATAGAGGAGGGAGAAAGGTTGTTTTCTGCTGCTCCAGAGAAGCGGACACGGAGCAATGGATTCAAACTACAAGAAAGAAGATTCCACCTAAACATTAGGAAGAACTTCCTGACAGTAAGAGCTGTTCGACAGTGGAATTTGCTGCCAAGGAGTGTGGTGGAGTCTCCTTCTTTGGAGGTCTTTAAGCGGAGGCTTGACAGCCATCTGTCAGGAATGCTTTGATGGTGTTTCCTGCTTGGCAGGGGGTTGGACTGGATGGCCCTTGTGGTCTCTTCCAACTCTAGGATTCTATGAATGTACACCCCCAGCTCCTTATTCATTTGTGCATATTTTGATTTTTATTGGCAAGGAGGTGCCATATTCAGCATTGCCTTGCACCTTCGGAAAGCGATGGGCCAGATGCAATTCAACGGCAACTTATGAAGGTTATTCTTCTGGAGGTGGGGATGTCTGATTTTGGGTGGCCCAGAGTATACTGTGGGGTGCCTACTCCCAGTTTTTTATTTCCTACTGTCATCTGAGGTCATCGTGCCTTCATGAGTGTTGTGCATATGAACACACCTGAAGTTAGAAGTAAATTTGTTGTTTGAGATCACCTTGCCTTGGTGTGATAACTGGTTTAAGGCTAACAATAGAGTTGCAGTTCCGTTGTGCTTCCTTTCTTTGGTGAAAACCATACTTAGTGTAAACTGAAGAGACCTAAAAACTAGCCTGAAAGACCTTTCTCCATGACGTCTGACCCAATGCTTGACAATAATTAGTTCAGGTTAATTACAGCAGATCTGTAGATTTGTAGCCTCAAATCATCTCATTCTCTAAGCTGCAGCCTCCTGAGGTTCCTTTGATGAGCTCTGCATCCTAAGGGTGGATTTAAAGTAATGAATTTGTCTCTAATAAGATTCATAGGTTTGTTCCCTAAGCAATGGTGTCAATTATACAGTTTAACAGTGATGGCTTATTTTGCTGGAAATGCTGGAAATTAGTGGTGTTTTTTAACGTTCTCCTTTTGCAGGTTTTTAACATTCTCCTTTGGGTCTTTTTGTTATTGCAAATAAGATGATTTTGCACTTCAGAAATATACGGAGAAGGAGACAACAAAGGCAAAATAAAATAAAATAAAATATATTAAATTAACCTGAGCATGCCATGCTTTTCGAAGCAGCCCATGAAACGAGAATGGTTACATGTTGTGTCAGCCATAGTTCATGTACAGAGAGATTAACATAACAATCTTTTACTCAAATTATGTTGGTTGAAGGCCTACAGGGTTTGACAGAAGCCCTGCTGTGCCGCTGAACCCCGAGACACCTATGGAACATCACACTGAAGTCATTGTTCCAGAGCATGGGTCGGCAAGCTAAGGCCCGCAGCCAGTTCAGGCCCAATTGCCTTCTGGATCTGGACTGTGGACGGTCCAGGAATTGCCACGTGGATCGCCAGTGCACGCTTTCTTTCCCTTTCCCTCTCCTTCCCTCTCCTTCACATGGCGGCAGCAGCACCTCCTCCTTCCCTCCTCCTGGCTTCTCCCCACCCTGCCTATAAGAGGAAGGGGACGGGACTCTGTTGGTACCAGCAGCAGCGCTCAAGCGGCCGCCATTTAAAGTAGCCCCTCTCCAGAGCCCTTTTGCGCACCGCTCATCGTCCCACCGCCGCCACCACCAGCCCCTCCCACTCGCAAGACACAGGTAAGCAGCCACTGGGGCTCGTGGTGCTCTTGCATCATTTCCCCCCCCCTTTCAAAATATAGTCTGGCCCCCCACAAGGTCTGAGGGACAGTGAAAAAGTTTGCTGACCCCTGTTCCAGAGACACTGGCAGAATGGCTAAAACAGGGAAGGAGCACACTTGCGCAATATCCTCTACTCATAACAGTCACAGCCTGTGTAAGGCGTCTCTCTGAAGTGAAGAACCTTTTTTTGGCAGTTATTTTTATTAAAGAATTTCTTGATTTACAAAGGTATTGCAACGTCGTATTTTTCCGTATAACATTTTTACAAATCAGTTTTTGTTGTTGAGACATTAGGAAGAAAGGGGGGGAGAGGTGGGTGGGATGGGGGGATAGGTCGGGTTATACAGAACTTTCTATTTAACCAAGCACCCACTTTCTCACTTGCTACAAGCTAAAACCAGAATTTATTAAGACAAAAATTCAGAGGCTCAATAGACACCTTGGAAATCAACAGACACCGGGGGGGGGGGGAGATAGTAAATGTTGGCACTGTGGTAGGAATTAAAGAGAGTTCGCCCACCTGTGAAAAAGCAGTAACTTTTTGGTCCAGGGTAGCTAACATTCTTAAATAAAATTTTACATATGAAATCCCATCGCACTCTTTTCTTTTCTTGTGTGTGTGTGTGAAAGAACAAACAGAACCAATTCATCAGAATTAAGCATTGTATATAATAACAATTGTAAACACAAAATGTTGGAAAGAGGAACAATTAAGCATGGTAAATATAACAATGCTGATGGGCAAACTGACGTAAGTTTAGAGCGGTTATATTCGAAAAGAATTAAAAGGTGAAACAAAAATCTGGACCAATTTAAACTTCTCACTTCTAGGTAAGATAGCAACAGTGAAAGTTACTACCCTGCCTAAATGAATGTTCTTACTTCAGGCATTACCAGTGCCCCTTTTAAAAGAAACCAGGTTTTTTTTTAATAATAATAATATTTATTTTAAAAAATTAAAAAATCACAACACAAACATACAGGAAAAAAAGAAAAATACAAAACTACAAAAACAAAACATTTTACAAAAATAAAAACAAAAATATTCTCTTATTAAAAATATCAATTTTCTTCACCTCTTTAATTGGACTTCCCCCTGTTTCCCCTTATTGCGTCCCTTACCCAACATTTTACGTAACTTCCCAATTTAAATCAATCACATCTTTTTTTAAAA
Organism: Lacerta viridis; assembly: GCA_900245905.1. NCBI lineage: Eukaryota > Metazoa > Chordata > Lepidosauria > Squamata > Lacertidae > Lacerta > Lacerta viridis. The sequence continues at coordinate 78,948 of OFHU01000341.1, forward strand.
AACTGATCTTTCGGGGGAAAAAAAACTTTTTCTAAATTCTAAATTCTATTCTATACTCTTCTAACATTCAAATCATTTAAATCTAATTATATAAATGACAGCCTAGAAACCAGGTTCTTGCCTTCTGCCACCACTACCCTTTCCCCACATCATGGGGCCCCCCAAAATGTCTGCCGCCTGATGAGCCAGAAAAGCAGCCACTCGTCGTGTCCCCTGACCATGCACACATGGAGGCCACATTCGCCCCTCCCTCCTGCACCTCGGCATCGTTCCCCCCCTCTTTCCATGCCCACCAAAAGCTCCAGTTGGGAAGGCAGTGCGCATGTGCAACAGGTGCCTGTGCTGTGGGCATCTCCAAAGCCTTGCCCTGTTGTGAGGCTGGGAAGGGGAAAGGGATAAAAGCATTGGAGTTTGCCTTTCCACCTAATTAATCAGCCTTTCCTTAGGAACTGGACGCAGGGGATGGGGGCGGGTAGTAGAATCATAGCATTGGAAGGGACCATGAGCGTCATCGCAAGATTGGGGTTGGGGTACCACTAGAAAGAAAGCACTGGGCATTACCAATCAATATATGCATGCATTTCACCACTAACTTCATTAGCCGCCCACCCATCCTTCCAAGGTGAGAATATGCACAATTTAAGAGGTTGGAAACCAACATACTTTATAGACTGGCAGTTAAGCATAAAGATAAAGCATTTAATTTAAAGCCCTAAACGGCCTTGGTCCAGTATACCTGAAGGAGCGTCTCCACCCCATCGTTCTGCCCGGACACTGAGGTCCAGCGCCGAGGGCCTTCTGGCGGTTCCCTCGCTGTGAGAAGCCAAGTTACAGGGAACCAGGCAGAGGGCCTTCTCGGTAGTGGCACCCGCCCTGTGGAACACCCTCCCACCAGATGTCAAAGAGAAAACCAACTACCAGACTTTTAGGAGACATCTGAAAGCAGCCCTGTTTAGGGAAGCTTTTAATGTTTAATAGATTATTGTATTTTAACATTCTGTTGGAAGCCGCCCAGAGTGGCTGGGGAAACCCAGCCAGATGGGTGGGGTATATAATTATTATTATTATTATTATTATTATTATTATTATTATTATTATAGCCCAGCTGAGAGAGAAATTAGTACAGCGAGTTCAACAAGTTTGTGATTTCATTTCCAAGAAAAAAAATTCAAGAGCAGGCAACCAGAACTACCTCTTTCTGTGTAAGATGTCTCTTGTTTTCCTGTTCTGCTTTTTAAAGAAGTCCATCGGTTCCATGTTACGGGTTAGGATTAACAGAAAGTCCAGGCTTGACCAGTCCTTCTCTCGTTCAGCTGCACCATTTTGAATGGCTACAGGGAGTGATGGGATGAGGCACAGAGCTTGTCCTTATTTTCTTTTCTCGAGACAGTACTTCTCTAACCCAGTGTTTTTCAACCTTTTTTGGGCAAAGGCACACTTGTTTCATGAAAAAAATCACGAGGCACACCACCATTAGAAAATGTTAAAAAAATTAACTCTGTGCCTATATTGACTATATATAAAGTAATTCTCTTGAATAGGAATCAAATAAACACAAAGAAAGTATTTTATAATTACTTTATTATGAAATAGTAAGTAAACAGAAATATGAAAAATTATAAAATACTTAAGCATAGTGAAGCAATCTGTGGGGCTGGAGAACAGACCCCCCCTTTTCGTTGCCCTCGGCGGAGAAGGGAATTAATTCGCCGTGGGGACGGGGAAGGAGCGAGCAGAGCAGGAGAGGAGGCGGCGGCGAACAAAGGCCAGTCCTACGCTGCCCACCCCCGTCGCTGCCGCCTCATTCAAGCGCGCCTTTTACCACCCTACCGGCGCAGGAGAGGCGAGCTCCAGGCCGCAAGCTCCTCCTCCTCCTCCTCCTCCCGCTGCCGCTCGCCTTCCCCACCTGGTGTGCCGGCGGCCCCGCACTTACTTGTCGAGCCAGAAGGTCCACGGCGAGTGCAGCGGGATCCCCTCGCCGGCGTCGGGCTCCAGGCCGCTCAGCTGCTGCTGCGGGTCGGGGTCGAGGTCGGCCTCGTCCTCCGCCTGGTGCTGCTGTGGCGCCGCCGCCGCCGGGCTCGGGGGCTCGGGCAGGCCCAGCTGCCTCTCGGGGGGTGCTGAGCGCCATTGCCCTGCGCTTCCTTCGGCCCAGGCTGAGTCAGCGCCGCCTCGCTCGGCGAAAGCCCGTCTTGTTGCGCACAGCCAGCGGGCAGCAGGGGTCCCTGCCCGCCCGCTGCAAATCGGGCACGCCGAGCAGGCAGGCCTCGCTCACTGGCTGGCTGGGGGGCGGGTTTTTCGCCTATTTATAGCGCCCTTGGCTGAGCGGCGGCTCCCTGCTCCGAGCGGCTTGCCGTCTCCTCTCCCACTCCATTCAATCTCGTCACAGTGGAGGGAGGCACAGCTGGTCCTTTGAGCAGATCCCGGGGTGGGTTTTTGTCACACTCTCTTCGCTGCCCGCTTTTTAAGTCACGGCACACCAGGCAACATCTCGCGGCACACTAGTGTGCCGCGGAACAGTGGTTGAAAAACACTGCTCTAACCCAACACTTCAGCCCAAGTGCACAGAAAAGTTAGGGTATGCCTCCACCATTTACCAGAACAAGATTTTCTCCCAAGCAACATGGCTAGGTTTCTCCATGTGCATAAGAGGAAGGTGGGATTTTTGCTGGAGATTGCAAGCGGTTGCACAGCACAAGTCATTATTGTGCAGAAACCCTCTATCTGAAAGAACAAATAATTCCTATGGCATCTTGACAAAACAAGCTCTCAAATGCTTATTTCGTGGAATTATTAGTTATAGGAGCTCAGTGTGTCGTAAGAAAATTCTGTTTTGTGGTACCAACTAGTGAAGAGGTAAACATCTTTAGGCTAATAATAAAGAGGTTTCATTAATGAATTTTGATGGTGGCTACGAGGTACTAGGTACTAGCTGGGGGCTGGAGGGAAACAAGCATTTGAAGCTGGAAAAACGAGATAGATGTCTGTGTTCATGCAGGTGGTTGGCCCAAGACAGCTTTAGGTGAGACTCCATAGGCATGTTGTTTGCTTTTGGGACAGGGGTATTTTGTTGCTTTAAAGATTTGCTTTGTCTGCTTGGTTACTTCTCTCTCCCCCCCCCCCCAACAGGTTGTAAACTTTAAATAAAAAGGTGTTACTAAATCCTCCACAAGTTCTCCAACTATCTCTCCTCGGAAGGAAACTGACCCCACAAATGGTGACCCCGAGAACTTCCTATACTTGTGGGAGCAATAAACCATGTAACCTGTTTTGCCTTACGGAGAACATGCCGCGTGGAAAAACCACCGCAAAAGGTCCAGATGTGCAACAGCTCCCTGTTTTAATCCTGCTTCTTAATGTGAACCCTCTCCAGTTGAAATTTGTAACCCATTAATTACCTTCTCCTCATTTATATGATAAGTGGTTAATTTTCTTTTATTGTGATTGAAGCCTCTGCCAGCGTTCCAGGAAAGGTGGGGAGGGGGGTGGAGTTGCAGAGGGAGTTTGATTGGATTTCACTGCTGTGGGCCATTTCTTAAACAGGTTACAAGCTGACAAACGCAGCAGAAAAGGGTCGATATCCTTCCTCTGCCTCATGGACAAGCCAATCTTTTCTGTAAACATTTCATCAGTATCTGCCCTTTGTATACATACCTGCCACACAGAGAGACTGGGGGGGAACTTGGCTTTATATAGGTTTAGGCAACTGATAAATGAAGCAAAGCCAATATAAGTGGAACAAATCTCTAACAGATTTTCCTAATCATCGTTTGTTGTTGGGTTCTTCTGCTGGAAAGATGCAGCCAGTTTTTAAAACAATGCTTAGATTTATCTTAATCGTCAACAACAACATCATTATTTTTTTCCCCACCCTTCATCCTTAGGTCCTAGGGCAGGCCTCAGCAATTCAAAATACAACATTAAAAGCAGCTTAAAAGCTTATGATTAATAACGACGAAGAAGATGCGGTCATAAAGAACAGGGTGGGTCCTGAAAAGGTACATCTCAGGTGCCCAAAGGCCAGAGGGAAGAGGTCCTTCTGCATAGGTCGCCACCAGGGAGTGCCACCACACAGGGAGGATGTGAAAAAGGCAACACGTGGACCAAATACCGGTAATGTAGGGCAAAATGTTTCTTTATAATGTAAAATAATATGCAGCAAAATTTCTTTATAATGTCAAATAATATGCAGCAAAGACAACATTCCAGATAAGTACACTGTTTTGGTGTAATCTTCTTCAGTTCATAACTATAAAGAATAACAAAACAGAATATATACATCTAATCAATCATATAAAGGATAATGCTCAGCATCAACAAGAGTCCAAAATAATATTCAGAAAAATAAAAATATAGTCCGAAAAGTATTACATTGTTAAGAGAAATAAAAATCATACCTTAATATACATGCTCCTGCCGCACACCCCTGAGCTCCACCCATTGGGCCTCTCTGCCAATCTTAACATCCAGGAGGGTCTGCAGGGAAGGAGGTGGGGGAAATCCCCATCCCAAACCCCAGAAAGCTGCTGTTAGACAGCGGCTGGATTTACATTGACCCGTTTAATGTTATTAGAACAATATTAGAGGTATCATTTTAAAATGTCACAGGGCAGACTTGAAATTTTAACCGTTCCTTATCTTATTTTGTCCGTAACAGCGCAGTTCCCCTGCTGCTGGCTCCTGGTTGCTCTGCAGCACCCTCTGGTGTCACATTTTAATAGTCCCTTATGAATGTTAAAAGGGGACACAGGTGGCGCTGCGGTCTAAACCACTGAGCCTAGGGCTTGCCGATCAGAAGGTCGGTGGTTTGAATCCCCACAATGGGGTGAGCTCCCGTTGCCTCGGTCCCAGCTCCTGCCCACCTAGCAGTTCGAAAGCACGTCAAAGTGCAAGTAGATAAATAGGTACCGCTCTGGCGGGAAGGTAAACGGCGTTTCCGTGCGCTGCTCTGGTTCACCAGAAGTGGCTTAGTCATGCTGGCCACATGACCTGGAAGCTGTATGCCGGCTCCCTCGGCCAGTAAAGCGAGATGAGCGCCGCAACCCCAGAGTCGTCTGCTACTGGACCTAACGGTCAGGGGTCCCTTTACCTTTACATTTATGAACATTAAAAGCAGAACATGGTGTGTCCATCTCCGTTATGAAAACCATTCCTTAACCCTTCCTTAACATTAGAAGCCATGAGTATAGATCTGACCATTGTCAACAATACAGAGCTAGATGCAGCAATAGTCTGACTCAGTATAAGGTAGTTTTGTATGTTCCTTCTTCACCTAATTACAGTTGCATAACAGCTCTCCAATTCCATTTTGTTACAATCCATAGACTTTGAATTTTTTCACCAGCCCCCAAATATCCTGCACCTTTTTCCTTCCCAACTTCTTGCCTTTTTGTGAATCGTCCAGTCTGATCAGGAGTTTGGGCAAGAGACTTCTCACTTCTGTGTGATCTTTAAGTTGGTTCCAGTAAGCATTGCCCTACATTTTACAATGCATAAGGCCAACAAGTGAGTCCCCGTCTAAAGTTTTTATATAGGTTTCAGCAGCATGGGCCCTTAGCTGTTACGTATGCAGTCAGTCCAAGGGTGCTTCTGTACAACAGATTCAAGATGTTTGCTGCGTTTGGAATTGCCTGCACTGAACCATTGAAAACCTCAGTGCAAGCATAACCAAAACGGTTTAGTAGTAAGCCTAATTGAAATCAATGGGGCTTATTCCGTAGGTGAGTGGAGTTACGACTGCAAGCTTGGATTTTTTAATGGCCTTATGGTGACTCCTGTTTAGGGGTACATGCCTCAGTGCTGAAGTCTCTGGGGGCTTGCTTGTTCATGCACCATTTCCCTTCTGCAATCCTGTACTGACCACACCAATCACAACAATGCACTTTTTCTAATGAGTAACCTGCACTCATTGCTGTTTGGCCAGAACGCCTGAGTACATTGTTCTGCTTACAGCTTCCAAACATTTCACTGTCTAGCTGCTGCTGAGAAATAGTTTAGTAAAATGGAGAAAAAGCACTCTCCTTCTCCTTCTTCTTCTTCTCACTATCATCATCTTCTTCTTCTTCTCCTCCTCTCTCCTCCTCCTCCTCCTCCTCCTCCTCTTCCTATCATCATCATCATCATCATTATATTATAGATTTATTTATACCCCCCTGACAGGGACTCAAGGTGATTTAAAGATAAAACAGCCAAAAGCATAGGAGGGGCAACCAATAATTAAAAGTAATTAAACAGTAATAGACTATGTACTCTGTCTCTGTCTCTCTGTCTGTCTGTCTGTGTGTGTGTGTGTGTGTGTGTGTGTGAGAGAGAGAGAGAGAGAGATGAGAGAGAGAGAGAGAGAGAGAGATGTATTAAAGCCATACAGATAATTACTATGAAGAAAACCAGCATGGCCCTTTTATTAAGAGCCGTTGGTTCCCAAAGACCTGTTGGAATAGGAAGATCTTCACCTGCTGGCAGAAGACGAGGAGGAGTTTGGATTTGATATCCCGCTTTATCACTACCCGAAGGAGTCTCAAAGCGGCTAACATTCTCCTTTCCCTTCCTCCCCCACAACAAACACTCTGTGAGGTGAGTGGGGCTGAGAGACTTCAAAGAAGTGTGACTAGCCCAAGGTCACCCAGCAGCTGCATGTGGAGGAGTGGAGACGCGAACCCGGTTCACCAGATTACGAGTCTACTGCTCTTAACCACTACACCACACTGGACAACCAGTTCAGCAATGCCAGCCCTTTGGCAATAGTTAGGGCACATAGAATCCATTTGTGTTGTCCAGTTGTCGCCTTCCATATGATAGGTATATAATTCAAAAGAATATTTTATTCTGAAATTTTAAAGTTTTTCCATAGTTAGATTTATACAGGTTTTTTTCCATAGTTAGATTTATACAGGTTTTTTCCATAGATTTATACAGGTTTTTTTTCCATAGATTTATACAGGGTTTTTTCCATAGATTTATACAGGTTTTTTTCCATAGATTTATACAGGTTTTTTTCCATAGATTTATACAGTTCAACACATTCCCCCCAAATTTTGTGAGAATAACAGATGTCACTGTCTTAACTAACAAACAAAAAAATGGGAGGAGGTGGGTTACTGAATTCCTCCTTCTGAATGCCCTAGAAAGAGTAATCATGTAAATAGTCTGGGGATGGGTTTAATATGAAAATTTTTCTCTTAATTAGTGGCCTCTTTGCAGGTTATTAAGTTAAGCCATGCAGGACTGAGAACTTTCATTTTAAATCTCTTATTTTTGTTGTTTTATCTAATTGGACTAATTGGGCGAGCAGATTAGCATGGTTGGAGTCAGGAGGGGGAAATATTTCTCTCTGTAGGCAAATTGCTGGCACATGTTGCACGGACAGCCTTGGTTACGTTGATTAATGGCCTCAGTGGACAGCTGAAAAATCACTAGAGCTGCTGGAAAAGATCATTAACAGTTTTAAGGCTTGGGTCACTCTGATGGGTGGAGAGAAATTATTAGCAAGATTTCTAATGCTGTCTGCCAAGAGTATTTTACGTGTGGAGAATTTGGTCCATGGTGCTGCTAAAATGGCAGCCAATGTGGTTCTCCCTGCTAAAACAAAATCAAGACAGTGATTATAATGCAAACACATATACCGGTAGGTGTTGTACCCCTGCTCCACTGCTGCAACAACAACGCTGAAACAAGGGATGTTGTAGGTTTGTGAAGGTGCTGCTAATTCAGATAAGAGATTCACAGGGCACTACAGAACTGCAGACATGCCCGGTATCCTCAATCATCAACAACCTGTCAGCGCAGAAATGTGTTTTAAAGAATAATAATTGAAGCAACAGTGCCACTTAGTACCCTTAGTAACTGCATAATTCCTCTACCACTTACCCAGGTATATTCTTACTACAAGTTTCCTTAGGAACCATTGCAGGGAATGTTCAATAACCATCAAGGACCATAACATGGCTTCAAATCCTGGTCTAGTCAGTGGCTGCTGTTCACTTTCTCCTCTGAGTTCTGATCACCACCACATTAAAAAAATATGCACCACCATTACCATAAATATTTATGGTTACTGTTGTTCGAACAGAAAACTCTGAAGGCAGAAGATGCAAAGAATCCATTCAGTAACAAGTAAGGAAAGAATTCAGGTGGGGTGCTGGAGGGTCACACCGAACAGTAACTGTCTAAGAGACTTCACGTGCCAAGAGAAGCCATGTTAGTGGTTCTGACAGAGATCAGATATGGTGGTTTTTTACAAAAGAAGACTATTCTCAAGCTTTTATTAATGTTTTACTTTATGCAGGAGTTCATAAAGTCAAGAAATACTTTAGTACTTTCACTCATGGGTAAGGCAAACTAAGGTCCGGCCCAATCACCTTCTAAATCCGGCCCGTGGACGGTCCGGGAATCAGCGTGTTTTTACATGAGTAGAATGTGTCCTTTTATTTAAAATGCATCTCTGGGTTATTTGTGGGGCATAGGAATTCGTTCATTCCCCCCCCCCAATATAGTCCGGCCCCCCACAAAGTCTGAGGGACAGTGGACCGGCCCCCTGCTGAAAAAGTTTGCTGACCCCTGCTTTCACCCTTTCACACAACGATGACCCATCTAGGCAGGATACAATCTGCAGTTGGCTCCCTCCCAATCTCCCCGAGGCCCCTACAAAATCCTTTCACATCAGGCAGCATGGTGATGGCATCCATCATATAATTTTGCATATAAATTTATGTATAATAACTTGGACCTTATAAACAACACCTAAGTGAGCTCTTACATCAAGAGACAATATGATTTGGGCAAAGCTTGATCAGCTCAGAACTGTCACAATTCTGTGTATTATATCTGTTTCCAATTCCCCCTCTAACACTGTGGTCCTCATTCCGGCTAAAGAGCAACACTGTCATCTACTGGAGAACAATAAAATAGCTTCAGCAAGTGAGGTTGGCAGGTTTAAAAGGGCATCTGTTTGAATCGTTTTGTGGTGAGCGGAAACAACAAACCGGGTGCTATTAGAGGTTGTGTGATTCATGTTGCCAAGGCAAGAGAATATGAGAGCCGGGGACTTTTCCCTAGTCTAATAATAATAATAATAATTACACATGACAGAGGCGGTCCATTAGGCTTTTGGACCAACCATACCAACCTCAGCCATCCCTCAGGCACCCCCCAGCTGCCTGCCTTCAGAAGAGGGGACGGCCTGACAGCTTCCTCCTTTGTCTCGGTTTGACATTGTAGAAGGTAGCTGGGAGAAGGGTGGGGTCAAAACAAGAATTGGTTGGTCCCAGCTGTCATTGGCTCTGCCTCTGCTGTCATGGGATTCTCTGCTTTCTCTCCTACCAATCTCAGTGGGGCACATCTTCATTCACTATTTTTGTGTATCTATATTGCAAGATTGTTGTATCTTAATGGGGGGTTTCCTGCAGGATGCGATTACAGACACTGCAGCAGTTGAAAGTGAATTGAATGCTACACCACAAAAGCAAGCTGAGTTACAATCTGGGCACATGGCGAGACAGCAATAAATCTATGAGAGTAGGAGAAAGGCTGAATGTGGTAAAGCTTGTCCTGAATTGCATCGCTTCAGGCTGATGGAATGCTCCCGCATATGAAAAACAAGAAACCTGGACCTCAGGAAGGAGAGTTCTGGTCAAGAATAGCATTCTTTCTTCTTTTCAGGGGGGAACATTCAAACACAGCATCCCTCCCCTGCAAGCAGCACAACCATGGATTTACCATGGGATCTGCTTACTTTGTAGACCAGCCCTTAAAGGTAAAGGTAAAGGGACCCCTGACCATTAGGTCCAGTCGTGTCCGACTCTGGGGTTGGGCGCTCATCTCGCTTTATGGCCGAGGGAGCCGGCGTAACACCAGGTCATGTGGCCAGCATGACAAAGCCACTTCTGGTGAAGCAGAGCAGCGCACGGAAACGCCATTTACCTTCCGCCGGACGGTACCTATTTATCTACTTGCACTTTGACGTGCTTTCGAACTGCTAGGTGGCAGGAGCTGGGACCGAGCAACGGGAGCTCACCCTGTGTGGGGATTGAACCACCGACCTTCTGATCAGCAAGCCCTAGACTCTGTGGTTTAACCCACAGTGCCACCCACGTCCCAGACCAACCCTTAGTTTATGTTAATAGTGGTTGGCTTTAAGAACAGGATCCTGTTGGATCAGGCAAGTGGAGTCGAGGGTCCAGGCCGAATGATGGGGGGTGGAGATGCTCCTTCAGGTATATAGAGCTGAAGCTGTTTAGGGCTTTAAAGGTCAGCATCAACACTTTGAATTGTGCTTGGAAACATGGGACACTGCTGGATTGGTAAAGAAAAAGTGTTTTATATGCGTTTTATAAGCGATATAACACTGTGACACCAGATGGCTCTGTGGAGTCCCATCTTTCCCAACCGGATTTCCCCGTATGAGTTTACATGTTTAACTGAAATGCTTCTTTGGTGCGTCTAGATCCAGCCGCACTGAGAGCCAATGTAGGTCTTTCAGGACTGGTGTCATATGGTCCTGGCAGCCGCTCCCAGTCACCAGTCTGGAAGCCCGATTCTGAATTATAGTTTCTGAGTCACCGTGAAAGGTAGCCCCACATAGAGCGCATTGCAGTAGTCCAAATGGGAGAGAACCAGAACATGTCCAGCTCTGGCAAGACAATGCACAGACAGGTAGGGTCTCAGCCGGCATACCAGATGGAGTGAAAGCTGCTTCTAATTACTGGTAGTCTGAGGCATCTTGCCTCTGACAATGGAGGAATAACACAGCCACAACAGCTGTTTCTTAGTGAGAGTGAGATCTTTCCCACTGAAACAATTTGGGGAATTTCCATTGGGGGAGGGGGAGGGGGGAATCCTGACATTTTCTTCTCATTTTCTCTGCCTCCTCTCTTAATGAGAACTGACAGAGAAGGGGAGAACCCCCTCACTTTATTTTATTAATAAACGGGGGAAAGCGCCTTCCCCAAAATGTAATGGTGCGTCTCGCAAGTAAGAAAAATTAAGAGTGGTGAAAATGAAATTATTCCCTGGATCTGGGGCCAAGCCTAATCCTCTATTACTCCCACCCCCTTTTTCCTGATATGGCAGTTTCCTCTTCTTGTTTTTTGTTCTTCTGTAAAATAATCTGTATAAGCGCAGTTTTTATACAAAATTACAAGCTGACCAACCAAAGGATTTACAGATGTGTTATCACTTCCTTCATGGAGTCTCAACGTTTATTGCTTCTGTATCCCATGTGTGTTGGGCCACTCTTCTGAATTATGGCCATAGTGACGGTGATTAGTTTTAAAACAGCCACAAACTCTTCATATGGAAAATACTTTATTTTCAAATATTAATAATTATGCTGCATTGAATTCTTGGGTTACATTTAATGGACTTGGAATACAAACGGAAGGACCACTAACTTAGTTTAATATCATGCGACCGTGTAAGGCAAAGAGCTTTCTGATTTCATGTTCCGTTTCTTTTAAACAGAAGCTGAATATTCATGAATATACACAATTTTAGTAAGGCTATGCTCACATGGAAGTAAAGAGATACGGTGGGTGGGGGTAGAAAGATTGACATCAGGATCTGCTGCTCCACTGGATCCTGCCACCTGAGGCAGTTGCCTCACCTTGCCTCATGGGTGGGCCTCGGACTTCCCTAGGGTGAGGTGTGCATTCCTGTTAAAGTGGTTAAAGGGCATTCGAAGCACACCCACACCTACAAACTACAGTGCCTGATGCCTTACTTTATTGGACTTGACTCCCCTCTGTAGTTTAAGGGTCGCTAGGAATTGTAACTGAGGGATACACTACAGTGCCCAGAATTCTTTGGGGTGGGGGAAGGGGAGAAATCTGCT
>OFHU01001503.1:0-22766 GCA_900245905.1 Lacerta viridis
CTCAGGGTCCTGCCAACTCTTCAGTTCTATGATTCTGTACTAGATGGGCCACTGGCCTTGATCCAGGAGGTGTCTTTCATACGTTTTGTTAAGTATCACAATTGAAAGGAGACCTAGGCTTGGATGATGGGCTTTGAGGGCATTCCTGATTCAAGTTTTGCAGATACACCAAATTGGGAGGGGTGGCTAATTACCCCAGAGGAAAAGATCACAACTTCAAAATACCTTAACAGGGACTAGAGAAAACTGGGCCAAAGCAAAACAAGATAATTCTAACAAGGAGAAATGTAAAGTACTACCACTTGGGCAAAAAAAATGAAAAGGCACAAATTACAGGTATGGTGACAACCTGGCTTGAGAGCAAGTACATGTGAAAAGGAATCTGGGAGTCTTGGTAGACCCATAAAACTTGACATAGTCCCACAGTGTTGAATGCAGCAGCTAAAACAGTCAATGCAATTCTGGGCTGCATCAATAGGAGTATAGCATCTAGATCAAGGGAAGTAATAGTACCACTATATTCTGCTCTGGTCAGACCTCACCTTGGGAATACTGTGTTTCCAGTTCTGGGCACCACAGTTCAAGAAGGATACTGACAAGCTGGAACGTGTCCAAGGAGGGCAACACCAAAAATGGTCTCCAAAGGCCTGGGAAACGATGCCTTATGAGGAACGGCTTTAGGGAGCTGGGTATGTATGTAGCCTGGAGAAAGAGAAGGTTTTAAGGGGTGATATGATAGCCATGTTCAAATATATTTAAAAGGATGTCACTATAGAGGAGGGGAGAAAAGGCGTGTTTTCTGCTTTGCTCAAGAGAAGCGGACACGGGGCAATGGATTCAAAACTACGAGGAAAGAAAAAGATTCCACCTAACATTAGGCAAAGAAACTTCCTGACAGTTAAGAAGCTGTTGGACAGTGGAATTTGCTGCCCAGGAGTGTGTGGAGTCTCCTTCTTGGAGGTCTTTAAGCAGAGGCCTTGACAGCCATCTGTCAGGAATGCTTTTGATGTGTGTTTCTCATGGCCAGGGCGGGTCTGGACTGGATGCCCTTGGGGTCTCTATCCAACTAAGAGGGATTTTTCAATTTCTATGATTCTTAGTCAGTAAGCTCATTTATTTCAAACATTGCAGGTTCACCAACAAACAACTATGGAAAAGACAAAAAACCCGCCCCAAACTCTGCTAAATATAACTTCCCTTTCGCGAGCTTAGTTCTGATTGGAGCGTTCGCCTGCCCAAACGCTACTGTGATTGGTTAGATCATGCCAGGCGACGTGCCCTGATTGGAGGCCGAACAGTCCCTAGTGGTTGCAGTCGCACACATAACAACGTTTTTCTGCTCTTACAGCATAAATGAAAAATAAAACATGGGAATTTTTGCTGAGCTGTTTTGCAAAGAGCAGAGAGATGAGCACCCTGTTTTGCAATGAAAACCACTCAGGCAAAAGATGGAAATGACCAGCAAGAAAAACAACACACCCTTCCTGACTTTTGGTTTCAGGTTCTTTCTAACCATGTGAATTCTCAGCAATGGGAACCATGGCAGAATCACTTTCACTTTTCCATGATCCCCAAAACAAACAAAACCACACCACACACATTAAAAAAAAGAAACAAACCGCGCAGGCAGGATTTGGAATGAAGAACAGCAAGTTTGAGAAAACTTGGCTAGGAGCGCAGGGTTGGAAAAAGGTGAAGCGTAGAATATTTATAACATGCAGGCAAAATATGCAAAAAAACTAAGGGGGGAACCATAACAGGAGGGAGAAGGGGGGAGTCGGAGGTTGTGGAAATGGTCATGTGGACTGCAAAGTATTGATTCCTCTTGTAAACTCTGAAATTTCAGGAATTTAAATTATTTGTTTAAGATACAATGGCAGTAAAAAGGTTTGTGGGAAAACATAAAGGAAGACGAGGTGCGAAGTTTCAATTTATGAGACAAAAAAAAAAAATTCCTTCCAGTTAGCACATTACCAGACCAACTAAGTTTGTTTCTTATTTACCAACTGGGAAGGAATTTTTTTATTTTTTATTGTTTTGACTATGGCAGACCAAACACGGCTACCTACCTGTAAACTGAATCAGAAGTCACCAGACCCTTTATATTATAGTGAGAGGGTGGGGAGGGGTTATTACTCCAGAAGGGGGTGGGGAATGGGATTGACTGGATGGGTGTGTTAAGGCCTGTTGACAAACCTGGATACGACTGTAACGACTGCAATTGAGTTCTTAAAGGAGAAAGCCAAGGGGGTTTGAGAAAGGATTTGGGGGGGGGGGGGGCCAAAATAACATACATAGCCATGTTTAGCCATTCTCACCCCTTGCTTTCTCCTGTAAGACCAATTGGCAGTCGTTAACGGTCATCAACAGGTTTTCCACACCCATCAAGCCAATCCCCATTCCCACCCCCCTTCTGGTCATACCCCTCCCCACCCTCTACTATATATGAAGGGTTCTGGTGACTTCTGTTTTCAAGTTGTATCTTGGGAAGAAGTGTGCATCGCACATTGAAAGCTCATAGCAAGAACCAAACTCGTTGGTCTCTAAGGTGCGGATACTGGGAAGGAATTTTTTTCTTTGTCTCAGAGTGACATCTAGCAGCCCTGCGAGGGAACTTGCAAAGAATAACATTGAGCACAGTTTTTGAAATAGTAGTAGTAGTAGCTTGTTATTTATACCCTGTCCATCTGGCAGGGTTTCACCAGCCACCCTTGGCGGCTTATACCACATAAACAACTGTAAAACATTAGACATTAAAAGCACAGGCTGGAGAGAGCAACTGACACCTGCATCAGGATCGTTCCCAGGCACAGTTTAAATTCCTCAGCAAGGTGATGAAAAAGCAGAGACATCACCTTGCCGACAAAGGTCCGTATAGCTATGGTTCTCCCAGTAGTAATGTATGGAAGTTGAAAGCTGACCATCAAGAAGGATGATCGCCGAAGAATGGATGCTTTTTGAATTATGGTGCTGGAGGAGACTCTTGAGAGTCCCATGGACTGCCAAAAGATCAAACATATCCATTCTTAAAGAAATCAGCCCTTGAGTGCTCACTGGAAGGGCAGATCCTGAAGCCCAGCGACTTCTCCTGTTTTTTGGGTATATTTATTCCCTCTGCTACTGTTGTTTCACTTAACTTCATAATCTCTTTTGTTAATCTACTTCTTAAATTGTAAGTGTGTGACATTGCAACTGGTGACATTTCAGATGCTCCAATAAATGAAGAATAGGGCGGCCCGGGGTTTCACTTGTGCTGCTCACTTGGAAAGAGCATCACTGGGTACCAATCCGCTTCTGACCCCTTTCCAAAGTGCTGCGTGTTTACCTCTAAGAACTTGGGGGCGTTCCAAGCCACGGAGAGCCTTTTCAAGGTCATCCATGGAGCTCCTCCTTCTCTTGATGCCTCCCCTGCTAAGAACGTCAAGAAGAGCTCTGCAGGATCAGGCCCTCAAGGGCAGTTCCAGCATCCTCTTCCCACACGGGACTGATCAGATGCCCCAAGGGAAGCCCACAAACTTGCATGGACTATGGATTGTCTAATAGCTGAAGCAGGCAATGCTCTGAATTCCTAGTTGCTGGAAGTCACCAGGATGGCAGAGGTCATGTGCTCACATTCCTGCTTTGCTGGCTTCCTACAGGGCCAGAGGTTTCCAACCTTTGGTTGAGTCCACGTCTCCCTTGGCCAAACTACCTTCTTCTCTGCGGTCTCCCCTGTGGGGCTCAGTTATGCCACCCCTTGCCTGCAGAGGGCCGGCAGCCCCTCACCCCTTTTTGAACCCCCTCCCCTTGTGCAAGTGTTCCCTCAGCCTCCCTCCTCCCCTCTCCCTCCTTGGAGTCCTCTGGGCATCCGCTTGCTGCCGCCACCTTGGGTCTCTGAGCTGCCCCAAAGAAGAGGTGCCCCCTCACCCTGTCCCATGGGGTTCCTGGGACTTGTCTGCCCATCCCAACAGCAAGTGGGCTGTGGACTGGGCTGGCTTGGGCTCCCTGCCCGCTTGCTTGCTTTACTTCCGAAGCCGCCTCAGCTTCCTGGCACCCAGCACCCCCTGACAGCCCCAGAGGCACCATTTGCCTGGGGAGCTTGTAGCCAGGGCTGCTGCAACAAACAGCCACGCAAGCAAGAGACAAGAGAGGGCATCAGAGGAAGGAGGGAAGGAAAGAGGGACAGAGGCCAGTGTTGCCAGCGGCACCCCTGACCATCCTTCAAGGCACCCCAGGGTGAAAATGCACACTGCTGAAAACCACTGGCTTAAGGCAGATTGGATGCCCATTGTGAGAATGGAATGCTGGACTTACAGCCATTTCCCATGAGTTACTTTTGCACTAGATTACTCTCCGTTCAACAGGGCTAACAGCCACGGATAGAAACCGGTGGTCGGGGGTGATGGGAATGGTCATTCAAAAAACAGCTGGAGACCCGCATTTGGGAAACCCTGGGGTTTAGGTGTGTCAGACTAGGAAGAAACCTGAGAGCTCAGGGTTCAGGATCCCAACCACTCAGCCATCAATCCCTCACTGGGTGACCTCGGGCCAGTCACTCACTCTCCGCTTAGCCTACCTCACAGGGTTGTTGTGAGGATAAAATGGGCGAGGTAAAAACCCCAAAAGCTCCTTGGAGGAAAAGTGGAAAAACAAAAAAAGAAATAAACTCTGGTGCAAATGAGCAACATAACATGAACTTAAAAGTAGTTCAATGAGAGGCAGTAGTGGTTCAAATGTCAGGCTCAGAGCTGGGAGACCTGGGTTCGAATCCCTGCCACTCAGCCATGAAGTTCACTGGGTGACCTCGGGCCAGTCACTCACTCTCCGCTTAGCCTACCTCACAGGGTTGTTGTGAGGATAAAATGGGGAGGGAGAGAATTGTGTACATCAACTTGAAATCCTTGGTGGAAAAGGTGGGATATAAATGTAATTAATTAAGAAATAAAATTCTTGTGTGGCAAGATGAGCAACATAACTTAACTTGGAAGGATAGAATTCAAGAGAGCAGTAGTGGTTTGAATGCCAGGCTCAGAGCTGGAGAGCTTGGGTTCGAATTCCCCGCCACTCAGCCCATTGAAGTGTCACGGGTGTGATCTTGGGGCCAGTCACTGCCTCTCAGCACAACCTCCCTCGCAGGGTTGTTGGGTGAGTATGAAGGTATGAGGGAGGGGGAGAACCATTGCCTCTACCTCCAGCTTTCTCGGGCAGAGAAGTGACAGGTATAAAATGTCATTGATAGAGCATAATAGATTAACAATTGAGGGGAATTCCCCTTGCAATGCCATTGTTCCTCTCTCTGGATCTAAAGAGGATTTGGCTTTGATGCGTTCTTTCCACAGCACAGTAAGGACAAACCATCACCTCCTCGTTCCATTAGTTCCAACTATTATTGTTTCCAAAGGCCACAGATACTGGGGGCGGCTGGAAAAGTTCCAGCCCCACAAATTGCCACGATCACAGAACTAAGACAGCATGACAAAAATCACTGTGGAATGCTTAGGAGTTGGATGATGATATAATTATTTTTATATATCTTTTCATCCCATGCTTGTGTTCAAACAAGTCCAAACTCAGCAGATTTCCATTCCCTTCTTTAAACACAGCAGAGGGACGGTTGCACAGGCTTCTAGGAAGAAATACATATTCCTGGTATTATTCCCCTTATTCCCTTTCTTAAAAATATAGAACAACACAGTGCTCTTTATAGATATAGAAAGAGTTTACTTACAGTCATCCTGAGTTACAGTACAGGCTCAGAGAGGCAGGCAGGCTTAGATAAAGGTATTTACATGTGGGAAGCTAACTCCGTAAAGAAGCAGGTTTCACTAGGCCTCTCTTGGCTGGAAGCTGGAAGCCAAGAGGGCATTCTGTCCCTGAGAAGCGAATCCAAAAGAGAAAGATGGTTTTGTGTAAACCTGCCCAGGTGAAGCCCACACCCCCCACCTCCAGTACATAGAGGAAGTTGTTCTCCAGTCCCAGGTAAGTCAGGAAGTATAAGGCTGGAGGACTGAGACCACCTTCCATGTCCACTCTAGCATATGTTGTGTTTGACTGCTCTGTGTTTACATCCACAATCACCTGGTGGCAACTTTCCTATTTTTTTTTATTAAGAATTTTATTTTGGCATTTTCTATAACAACATATAACCCACACCCACACCTACAATTAAACAAAATGCCAAAAACAAATAAAAACAAATACAAAACAATGTCAAGTTTTCTTATGCATCCTTTTCTAAAAAAAAAAAAAATTCTATTTCCATATTCTTGACATTGACTTCCCTGCCTTTTCACCTTTCGAGTTTATATCCTTAATCTACTTTATTAACCATTTCTCCTGAGAAAAAGAAAAAGAAAATTAAATTCAATTGTATAATTACATTCAATTTATATCTTCAACATTTTACTAAGAATACATCGTCATAATAATACCTCGTCGTAATTCTTCTTCATTTATTCTTATCGATTCTTTATCTTAATCTACATCTCAATCTTAATCCATAAACTTAATCCACTTAAATTCACTTTACTTATACTCCACCTCACAAATCTTCACACAAATCATTCACAATCAAATCTATCTCTTCTATCTTTAAGACCACTGCTAATAACATAAAAACTTGAAATATCTCCTTTCATGTTCGAATAAAAAATATAAAAAAAATATTGTTGACAGTATTCGCCTCCGATTTCAATTTACCATATCAGGCTAACTTTAAATTTTACTTAATACTTCACCCCACACCCCCTCTGTCCATTATTCTTCTCCTGGTGGCATCAGCACTGAACTTCCATGTAGCTTCCCTCTCCAAACGTCCACAGATCCAGGCACAGTCCAAACCTCTCCTTGCCACGAGTTCAGAGGTGTCCATCTCATCATCTCTCAGCTTCTTCGGTTCTTTGTAGCATTCCTTTTCTTCTTGTAAATACCTTAATTCTCTGTCCCTGGCCCCCGAGCTCACACCTCGGGGACTGGATATAAAAAAATCTTGACGTTCGCCTTGGGGCTGCCACCCCCAGAAAGCGAATTTCTTCTCCGAAGTAGCTCACTCATTTCTCTCCATCTTTCCATCCACCCTCTCAGCTCCTTGGCAAGGCTTTCTTCCAAAGTGTCAAAAGTTTTAAAAAGAGCTCCTCTGTGGGCAATTTGGTTCCATTTCAGACCCCCACACAAGACTTTGACTTTTTCTACAAAGCAGTTCCACCTTCAAGGGCAGTGAGTCTCTGTTCATCTGTTAGTCCAAGTTCAATACCAGTTCAAGGGACGAAGCCCAGCATACTGGCAGAGGAGGAGGAAGTGGGTATCATTATTTCTACTCCTGCCTCTTTGTTCGTCGCCATTTTCCTGAGCTGGAGCACACACAATACCGCAACTTTAAATGGAGATATTTTCCTCTAGTTTAGCTTCCCAAAAAAAGAGATTGCCAGTCTCATGTGTCAATTTTAAATACTTTGTAACCAGTTCTGTAGCAGTAGTCACTCAAATTGGTTAGTTTGAGCTCGAAGGGAGGGAGGCAGGCTGCCTTTCTCCTTCCCCCCGGATCGTTCCGAAAACACGAATTCTAATCAGATTCTTTACTCACGACCACCGGGTTCCTTTAGCTCCATTCTTCAAAGGTAGAACTTAGACGGCTCACCGCGGGGCTTTGTCGCCCATTTGCATCCCGGTTGTGGGCAGTTGTCCCCGAAGCCCGGCTCCGTTGTCCCTTCACCCCCACTCCCCCTTTACAGGGGGGCAAGGGAAGGGTTCGGAGCCTCCGCGGGCGCAGCCGGGGAGCCCAGGGTGCGGGACGCTCTTCCCGCACCCCAACCGGAGCCGCGCGCTGCGGTAGCGGGGCTCCTAACCCCCGGGATGGACAGGGCGCTTCGGACCCGAAGCAGCCCTCGACCACCCGGCGATTGCGTCGCCGCCGGAAGTCGGCAACTTTCCACTTTAAAGAATAAAAGACCATTTATATTGGAACCACTTCACAGGTGTAGACTGAGGCAGCCAGGACACCCTCTGGGCTTAATTTAAAGGCAAAAGCTAAAGGGACCCCTGACCATTAGGTCCAGTCATGGACAACTCTGGGGTTGTGGCGCTCATCTTGCTTTACTGGCCAAGGGAGCCGGTACAGCTTCCGGGTCATGTGGCCAGCATGACTAAGCCTTCTGGCGAACCAGAGCAGCGCACAGAAACGTTTACCTTCCCGCTGGAGCGTCACCCCCATCATTCAGCCCGGACACTGAGATCCAGCGCCGAGGGCCTTCTGTCGGTTCCCTCACTGCGAGAAGCAAAACTACAGGGAACCAGGCAGAGGGCCTTCTCGGTAGTGGCGCCCGCCCTGTGGAACGCCCTCCCATCAGAGGTCAAGGGAATAAACAACTACCTGACATTCAGAAAATACCTGAAGGCAGCCCTGTTTAGGGAAGTTTTTAATCTGTGATATTTTAA
This sequence comes from Lacerta viridis, assembly GCA_900245905.1. NCBI lineage: Eukaryota > Metazoa > Chordata > Lepidosauria > Squamata > Lacertidae > Lacerta > Lacerta viridis. Next base: position 8,413 of record OFHU01001503.1, read on the forward strand.
ATGTATTTTAATATTTGTTGGAAGCCACCCAGAGTGGCTGGGGAGACCCAGCCAGATGGGCGGGGTACAAATAATAAATTATTATTATTATTATTATTATTATTATTATTATTATTATTATTATTATTTATCTACTTGCACTTGACGTGCTTTCGAACTGCTAGGTGGGCAGGAGCAGGGACTGATCAACGGGAGCTCACCCCGTCACGGGGATTCAAACCGCCAGCCTTCTGATCAGCAAGCCCTAGACTCTGGGGTTTAGACCACAGTACCACCCGCGTCCCAATGAGCTTAATTTACTACCTTATTTTATTTATGCAACATATAAATTGCAAGCATCATGGTGCTTGTGAAGGACTTCCTGGGTTCCCCCAGGAAAGAGCTCTAGAATCTGAGCTTTCATTTAATTAAAATGTAAGTCTCCAGCTCTCCTAGAAAGAAAGTTAGGCAGCAAAATGTGTGCCCTATTCCCACCACACTCTCTTCAAATTCAAAATGTACCCCCTGATCCAAAACGGTCGGTGGCCCCTCTCTGCCCACTCTCCCAGAGATGCCAACTGGAGGGGTCTTCTCACTACCTGGGAAAACCCCAAGGAAGCTGGAAATAATGCACCCAATACTTAAAAACATGACCTGAAAAGCACCATTGGGGATGGAGGGGGTATGTGCAGAGAGGGGGGTGCTATCCGTGAAAGGCTCTCTCTGCCTTTCTTGAAAATGCTCTGACCATGTCAAGTTGATTTCCCAAGACGGCTGGCTTTGCAATTTGGAATCACAGCTGGCTTTCTTCTTGCCCCACCCAAAAGGAACTTCCCGTGTTCCTCTCAACCTACGTGGCTTAAAATCCGTGGTACGGATTCACCTGACACTGCAACAAACCTATTTACAAAACCAAACAAGCCTAGAAGAGAGTAGAATATAATAATAATAATAATAATAATAATAATAATAATAATAATAATAATAATTTATACCCCACACCCATCTGACTGGGTTTCCCCAGCCACTCTGGACATAATATTAAAAACAAGATAAAACATCAATCCTTAAAAACGCCCCTAAAGAGGGCTGCCTTCAGGTGTCTTCTAAAAGTCGGATAGTTGTTTATTTCCTTGACATCTGATAGGAGGGCGTTTCACAGGGCCCAGATTGCCACCGGTTTGGGTGAGCGGACCAGAGCAGGCACAGCACAGACAGAATAATTGCCACACACAGGAAGAACAAGGATATAGTTTGAGTTCCTCACTTGTAGTTTTATACAAAATCATTTAATGTGTCAACACAAATAGAAGTTATTGTCATGGAATTCTACTCAGTATTGATCCACAGCAGATCTCCAGTGTATAGTTAGCAGAGTAAAAACTTAAACATGTTTCAGGATTCCCCCCGAAACAGACCAGAGGCAATGAATATTTCATCTAGCAAAGCTTTACTGCTACTGAAGGCAAATGAGCATCATGGTCACAAATCCAAAACATTCAGGATTGGCCCTGTCCGTAAGAAATCCAGCTGCAGCAGACTAAACTTAAACTTACAATAACTTAAGCCTTAACTCCACAAAGACGTAAACCAACTCCAACAAGAGCTGTCCTTTTCAAATTGTTCTGCGGTGTACATGGGTGTTCTGCCATTGAGTGTCACCAACCTATCAATCATCTTGATGAGCTCCTTCACCTGAATCTCCTTTTCTTCTCTATCAGCATCATTGTTAAAAGCAATCAGTCGTCTTTCGGACATCTCATACAGATCCTTCAGGTGCCCCTCAGCGCCTTCTAAGAACTTCTCTATAGTTAAACCATACTTAACTAACTCATCTTTATGGGTGAATAGAAGAATCAGATACTTCTTTCCTTCACCCTTGAAGAGCTTTTTCACGAGCTGAAATGTTTCCTGGTCCTCCTTTGTGATCACGCCCACTTTTATCACAACAAGGATGGCGTGGAGTCCAGGATAGACCATACCAACACACTTCTTCAGCTCTTCTCGCATGAAGTGTTCCTTAGTTGCTGTATCAAAGAACCCAGGTGTGTCCACAACAACAATTCTCCTGCCACCTACAATGGCTTCTCTTCTTTCGCAGTCCTTGGTTGTTGAATCAAGAGTAGATGTGCTTTTAAATTCCTGAGCCCCCAGAATGGTGTTTCCTGTTGCGCTTTTCCCGGATCCGGTTTTGCCAACGAGCAGAATTCTCAACTCTTCGTATGGTCTGGCTAAATAAGAGATAAAAAACACCATGTCAGCAAAGTTCCTGAGACTACCCCCCCCCCAAAAGGCTCACAAATGTTTCATAGGCTACAGGGTGCTACTTAGAAAGGACATTCTTTTTTTTTTTTTACAAGAAAGGACATTCTGACTAAAGAAGAAGAACTTTCTGGTGCCAAGAGCTGCTCGACAGTGAAATGGATGCCCTTGGAAGGTGGAGTTTCCTTCCGTGGAGGTTTCTAAGCAGAGGTTGGCTGGCCATGTGCCACGGATGCTGCATTGCAGGGGATCAGACTAGATTAATAAAAAACGACCTGACTTTTAGAAGACATCCGAAGGCAGCCCTGTTTAGGGAAGTTTTTAATGTTGGGTGTTTTATCATGTTTTTAATATTCTGTTGGAAGCCGCCCAGAGTGGCTGCCCCCCCAGCCACATGGGTGGGGTATAAGTAATAAACTAATATTAAATTATTATTATTATTATTAGATGACCCTTGGGGTCCCTTCCAACTCTGCAACGCTGTGATTCTATTCAAGCTACAATGGAACCTCTGTTTTCGAACGTCTCTGTTGACAAACATTTTGGAACTCGGACGCCGTTAACCCGGAAATAAACGCTTTGGTTTTCAAACACTTTTCGGAAGCCGAGGATGCTGCAAGGCTTCCGTTTTGAGTTTCCCAGTTGTATTGGGGCTTCTGTATTGAGTTTTCAGTTTGGGGACTCAAATGGTCTTCCGAAACCCATTACGTTAAAAAACCAAGGAAATTTCCTATCCCTATTTCTCTTTTGTTGCAGCTTTCCCAGGGCCATCTTAAGCCTATCCCGTGCCGTGGTTCAACGATCCCTCCGGCGCCCCCCCCCCCAGCTTGGGACTTCCATTTTCACTCACGGACCCTTCACTGAGCTCCTGCATCTTCATCTGCTGCAAAGCAGGCAGCAGCTCGTCAGGTGCAGCTCCCCCCCTTTCCCCCATTGGTAAACAGCCTTCTCGTAAGGAGCAGTGGGCAAGATCTAGCACACACCCAAAAAGCGGGGCGAAACCAGAAAACGGCGAGCTGACCTCCCTGGCTGGCTGCTCGGGCAGCTGAAAGCTCAGCACGGCCGCCTCGCCTTGGCCGGATCCGCCTCAAACCACCTTTCCCGCTCACCCTCAAAATCGCCTTGGTTTCAGGAAGGGAGGGGACTACGGCCACCAGGGAGACCTTCTCAGCGACCCACTCTCCATCAGGGTAAAAGACAGAGAGGAGGAAGCGCGCAGGCGAAAGGAAGAGATCACCCGTGGGGGGGGGAGAGAAACCAAAAATCACACACACACTTTCTTCTTGGGTTGTTGGAAAACAGTCGTGATCTCCTCTCCCCCCCCCCCCCCCATTCCCGTTTCACTCCCACCGCCAGCCTCTCCAGCGAAGACAAATAACCCCGGCACAACCTCGTGCCTCTTCTCTTATCTCGCCTCTCCCCACCGCCACCACCCAGGGCCGTCTTAAGGAGGCCCTTGGGAGGGGGGTGGGCGAGCGGGGGATGAGGGGCGTGGCGCTGGAGCGCGGGGCTCTGCGCGCCCTTCCAGTGCTCCCGGGATGGGAGGCGAGGGCGGCCAGCTCTTAGGTTCCCCTAAGGGACGAGCAGCGTGCGGCTGCCTTCCCCGTGAGCCATTGTTTTTACTGTGCTGCCTTTCACTCCCCGCGGAAAAGTTCACCCGCGCGCTTGCCGCCTCTCAGGGGGGGTGGGCAAGCGGGGGATGAGGGGTGTGGCGCTGGAGCAGCACGGGGCTCTGCGCGCCCTTCCAGTGCTCCCGGGAGCAGCATGGGCAGCAGTGGCTGCACCGCCGGCGTGCGAGCGCCCGGCCAACAGCTCACCTGCGGGGGCGGGGCCGGGTTGGGGAGGGGCGCCGGTATGCCGGCGGGCTCGCGGGGGCGCCCCTGGGGGGCCCGGCGCCCTGGCGCACCGCGCCACTAGCCCCTATGGATGAGACGGCCCTGAGCTTTCCCCAGTGCCAGACGCACTTCTTCTGCAGAAGCCTGTGCAAAGGCTCTGCCACTGCTGCTTTGTGCGGTAAAAACCACATGGTAAAAGTTCACCAGACCCAAGAGTGATTGGAGTTCAGTTTTGTTGCTGGGTGTAGTGTCGGACCAAAATCCCTGGTTCTGGAGCAAGGATTTCGGGGAAAATAGAATCATGGGTATTGTGCTATGCTGTGGGAAGCTGACCGATAGATGCCCTGGCCGAGTGTTATCTGTAAGTTTTTACGACCCAGCAGATCCGCCGAGGGGTGCCAGGATTCACAACTGTAGGGAGTTGCTCTGATGTAAGGATTGAGGAGGCCAGCTGGCAATTATCAAGCTGATGGGAAACTAGGGAGGCATACTTCAAAAGACCTGCAGCTGCCTCTCATCTTTGACAGGTGAGAGTAATGACCTAGGGGCGCTGGTTGGCTAACGGGATTAAGAACTTGTTTTTCTATAGGATGTTGATCGGGATCCCACGTGGGGGAAAGCCTTATCTGCCCCCAGGCTGGGAAATGCAAGAGAGCTCATTTTACACCTGACTCAGCCTGCTGTGGCGTGGAGGATCATCTTAAGAGATGGGACCCTAAGTGAACTTAGGAGGGCGGCCCTTTGTCAACCTGCCGCCTGAAGACTTGCCAGTCTTTCGCATGCAAATGCAGCTAAGTATCAGTCCCTGTCAATTTAGGGAGAGGGAATTAGAAAAGTCTTTGAGGCTAGCCTAGTAAGAATGTTTTTGTTTTAAGCACGTACCTTGTGGTGGGAATATACTTTGTGTACGTTTAGTAACTTTTGAATAAAATGCTTAAAAGAACTTTTGTTCTAGTTTTCTTTTCATTCCTACGTTTGCTTGGCAAATTCCAGGTCTGCCGCTTGGCGCGTTACTTTAAAAGGATAATCATTTGAGGCTCCGTTTGAGCCTGGGAAGGCTGTGAGCCGGTGTGCAGGTGGAGCGGCCCCCGCGTTCTGTCCTGTGGCTGCAGCTGGATTTCCAAACTTCCAGGGGGTGGTGGCAGCGAGGAGACCTGTCTTGGCTCAGCTGGAGGGCTGAGCCAAGATAAAAGAGAGTGTTTTGTGCGCCCGGGACACCAGCAGCGGGACGCGCTGGGAGGCAAGGGCGTGCACAAACGCTACACTGGGTCTGGGGGCATTGGCGATGGCCCTAACCTTGCTTCCCATGGGGTGCACACCCGCAGCATCAATGGTGTAACCGAGGAAATCCACCGTAGGAACTCCAAAACTACATTTTTCCTTTTTTAGATGGAGCCCAGCTTCCTGGAACTTGTTAAGCACCTGTCTGATGCGGCTTTCCAGCTCGTGGGGGTTCCTCCCCGATATTAGAACATCATCAAAATACACAAGGGTGCCCGGCACTCCCCTTAATAACCTTTCCATAATGCCCTGAAATATCCCCGGGGCTACACTTACTCCGAATTGCAATCAGTTCACCTTAAATCATAGAATCATAGAGGTTGGAAGAGGCCACAAGGGCCATCCAGTCCAACCCCCTGCCAAGCAGGAAACACCATCAAAGCATTCCTGACAGATGGCTGTCAAGCCTCCGCTTAAAGACCTCCAAAGAAGGAGACTCCACCACACTCCTTGGCAGCAAATTCCACTGCCGAACAGCTCTCACTGTCAGGAAGTTCTTCCTAATGTTTAGGTGGAATCTTCTTTCTTGTAGTTTGAATCCATTGCTCCGTGTCCGCTTCTCTGGAGCAGCAGAAAACAACCTTTCACCCTCCTCTATATGACATCCTTTGATATATTTGAACATGGCTATCATATCACCCCTTAACCTTCTCTTCTCCAGGCTAAACATACCCAGCTCCCTAAGCCGTTCCTCATAAGGCATTGTTTCCAGGCCTTTGACCATTTTGGTTGCCCTCTTCTGGACACGTTCCAGCTTGTCAGTATCCTTCTTGAACTGTGGTGCCCAGAACTGGACACAGTATTCCAGGTGAGGTCTGACCAGAGCGGAATACAGTGGTACTATTACTTCCCTTGATCTAGATGCTATACTCCTATTGATGCAACCCTTTGTGGGTTATGATAGTCTGAGCTTTTTGCAAATACCTTGCCTCCAGCCAACTTTGCCAGCAGTTGAGACACCACTGGAATGGGGTAAGAATTTCCCCGAATTGCCTTATTTATTGTGCATTTATAGTCTGCGCAGATACGCACTTCCCCGTTTGCCTTCAGCGGGGTCACTATTGGGGTTTCCCATCTTGCTGATTCAACTGGTTCCAATACTTTTTGCTGGACTAGTTTGTCGAGTTCTGCCTCTATCTTGGGCTGCAAGGCAAATGGCACACGTCTTGGCTTGAGGCGAACTGGAGCCACCCCTTGGTCCAACTCAAAGTTAATGGGAGGCCCTTTATAGCACCCCAGACTGCCATCAAATAATGATGTGAACTCCTCATAAAGCTTCTCGAATGTTTTTGGGGCTATCGTTATTGCGTTCAGCCCAGATATGCCCAGCCCTAAAGCAGGAAACCAGTCTGTTCCCAAGAGGCTAGTGCGCTTTCCCTTGGCGATCACCAGCTTAAGTACAGCCCTTTTGTCTCTAAAGTTTACATTGACGGAACACATTCCAAGGATGTGTATCCTGCCGGCTGAGTATGATTGTAATGTGGCGGGAAAAGGTTCCAATGGAGGAAACTTACCCCCTGAGGAAAATGACCTCGCTGTCTCGTCCGAGACGATCGTGAATCCTGACCCGGAATCTACCTCCATCTGGCAAGGGTGGCCCTCAATGTTGACCCGGACTGATGCCTTTCCCTGAGCAGGAAACTGAACGGTCTTGCCCTCTATCTCGGTGAGGTAGTTGCAGTCGTCCACAACATGCGCCGATGAACTTGCCTGTCGCCGGGACGATCGCGGGGATCCTGATGTTCCCCCGGTAGCCGACCTGCATACCCGAGCAATGTGGCCCCATTTTGTTACAAACGTGGCACATGGACATTCCGGAACCGGCAATTCTGACGTTCATGCGCACCACCACAACCCGGGCATTCTAGCTTTCTTCCTTTAGTTCCTGATGAACCAATCCCCAGGGATCCAACTGCGTGGGATGGACTCTGGGACGTGCTGGACTCCTGGCTGCACACAGTGTGAGCCATCGCTGCTGCTGGCCTTGCGCTTCGTTGTGGGGTTTTTTGCTTTTCCCCCTCTATGGTTTCAGTGGCTAAGGCTACGCGCACAGCCGTTGCTAGATCCACCTCTTCTCTTGCGGCGATCCAACAACGGGCCTTACTGCTGCTCAGGCCACCAATGAACTGGTGAAGCAACGCCTCCTCGAGATCCACGAATTGGCAGTGCCTCGCCAGGACCTTCAGCTCAGCAAGGAACATGGAGACTGATTCACCATCCTTCTGCCTCCTATTATAGAACTCTATGTGGTGTGTTGTCTTGGTTGCTGCTGGGGCCAGGTGCCTCGTAAGTTGGTCCGTTATCTGCTCCAGCGTCGCTGTTTCTAGCGTGAGAGGAGCCACCAACCCTCGGGCCAACTCGAAGACTTCGGCCCCGCAGCAACTCAGGAAGACAGCCTTCTTCCTGTCGTCATTGGTGATTCCTTGTGCGGCAACAGCGAAACCAAAACGTTGGAGATAGGACTCCCAAGCCTCTGCGGCTCCTGGTTTAAATGGCTCAATGATTTTACTTCCTGCCATGGTGTAATCAGGAGCATCTATGACTTCTTCCTCCTCTTCTTCTGACTCTGGATGCCGACCTCTGTCATCCATTCACGGCAAGCTGGATCCCACCTTCGTCACCAGAATGTGGTGTCGTTAATAACTGGAGGCGAGAATCAGGTACAACATCTCTTTATTTCAGAAACAGGGAAGAGCCACAGGAATGGAGAAAACTGGGGTTTATATAATAACAGTCATCTAGTAGGGAGAAGATACATTTTGGCGGGAACCAATGGCACGGATTCCCTCCCATGGAAACCAATCCGGCAGAGGATCCAAATCCTGCTCCCTGAATCAGCAAATGATTGCCGTTCCCGCTGTAACTTGTACATTCAAATAAGGTCTGTAATACACTTCCGGTTTGGTGCCGGTCAATGGCGGACGGGAGCTGAAGAGCTCCGGTTCTCCGAGGGGCTTTAGGGGTTACCGTGCCTGCGCCGCGGGCCCCTTAAAGCCACGGGAAGAGCGTCCCGTGGACCGTGGTCTTGTGGGTCCCTGACGTGTCGTCCCCGCTCCCGATTGACCCTCGTAAGGGGGAAAATCGGGCGAGCGAGGCTCCGGCACGGGACTGAAGAGACGGCTGCCCCCGGAGGACAAAGCAGCGATCCCGTCAGACTCGAGCACCCAGCACTTCCTACCTAGAGACTGTAAAAAGAAGCTCTGTAAGTAAGATTATTTACCGGATTAAGAACTTTTAAGAACTTTTTAAACTTGCAGAGAAAACAATAAAAGGAAGCCCGCTCTCTTTGAACTGCTTGACAGAGCAGGGTACCGGCAAAAGAGCAAAGCCGCGACTAACGGAAAAAAGTTTTGCTAACTCTGCCGAACTTTTTAAAAGTGGATTAAAAGTTGTTTGGATGCTTTTTAAAGACTTAATAATAAGAATTAAGGCAAAAGAAGACACCGCTTCACCCTCTGGATTAGGATTCCGGGTCAGAAGCGGGCTGCATTACTTTGTTGCCATTTGTTTTAGTAACTGTTTACCAGAAGAGACATTTTAACTTCTTTGTTGCTAGCTACAGTTAGCAGTGTGGATTTGGTGGCTACATTGCAAGAGGAAAAAATAGATACTGACTTGGACTATTGAAACTAACTGTTCTTGACTTGTGAAAAGTTTGAAACTTTAGTGAAATCTTTGCCTATATTTGGATGGTTGGAACTGCTTGGGACTCCTGGCTCAGCAGTCTCTTTGTTCTCTGGATTGAATTGCTGGCCACCTGGTGTTTACTTTTGGGACTGTTGGTCTTCTGCTGTGAATGTCTGAGACAGTCACTACAACTGGGGTGACCTTGAGACTCCAGCTGCAGAGCTCTCAGGAAATGCAAGATAGCACCAGATCTAAAACAACACAAAGAAAAGGCTCTGTTTCTTTAACTATACAGGAGCAAATGGAGAAACTGGCTGCTAGTATTGCAGAAATAGCAGAAGGACTTAAAAAAGTATCTGAGGAGGTGAAGCAAACGCAGGTTTCAGTAAATACAATAAATACAACAGTAAACTCTGCAACAGATAAACTCCAAGCTGAGATTAAAGATTCCACCCAAACATTGGAAAAGTCGATTGGACAAATTGAGGAAAACGTAAGGAAAAACAGAGAAGAAATTAATAAAATTGGTCAAGAGGTGACAGTTTTAAAGAAGGACTCAGAGGAATTTAAAGTAGTTAAGGAAAAAATAAAAAAGGTGGAGGAGAAATTGGACAATATTGATTTGGAGAAAATAGAAAGGATTGGAACACAGCAGAGAAGTGTAGAAGAATCTCTTGCCTTTCTTCAACTCCGCCAAAGAGAGGGGAACATCCGTCTAAGAGGTCTCCCAGAACTGGAAGGTGACAGCCTAAAAGCTTTTATAGTGAATCAATTTGCAACATTCTGGCATTTGGAAGAGGAAGACGTCTCAGCCCTCATAGTGAAGGCCTTCAGGTTTGGACCTAGAGGATCCAGAGGAAAGAAAAGCACCAAGACAGTCAGTGACTGTCTGATTGTGTTGAACAACAGATACGACAGAGATTACTTTCTGGATCTACATTACAAGAATAACCTGGTGGTCCAGCAGAACAAAGTTATTCTTTATAAGGATATCCCCAGATTTTTCCTGGACAAAAGAGTGTCGTACAACGACTTAACAACAGAGCTAAGAAGAAGAAATATCCCCTTCAGTTGGGAATTTCCGGAAGGCCTTGCATTTACGTTCAAAGAAAAGAAGATAAGGATAAAATCCCCGGCAGAAAAGCAAAAATTTCTTGGACAAATACCTGGAAGACTTCAAAGGCTCAGCACTTGATCCAGCTTTTTTCTATCGACTTCCAGGAACATTTCCTACCGCCAGGGGTACCAGGACCAAGTGAAAAAGACCCGGAAGAAGGCAAGAAAGCAGAGGCATCTGGAGGAGGAGAGTAAAAAAGCAAAGGAAAATGGCGCTCAAATTGATGACATGGAATGTTCGGGGATTCGGGGATTGAACCAGAGACCGAAGAGACGCAGAGTTTTTTATAATTTGGAGAAGAAGAATTTGGACATAATATGCTTACAGGAGACCCACATAGTTCGACGGCATAGAAGACTACTACAAAACAAAAAACTAGGCCAAGAGTTCATATCATCGGACAAAGTCAAGAAGAGAGGAGTGGTAATTTATGCAAAGAAAAATATAGCCCAAGACAGTTATTTAAAGATGAAGAAGGGAGATACATCGCTGTTGAAATTAAAGTACAAGGCGAAAAATTTTGATTCTGGGACTTTATGCACCAAATGATGGAAAGTCAATTTTTACAAAAACATACATGATCTGCTGTTGGACTATTTGGACTATAAAATAGTTTGCCTTGGAGATTTTAATGGTGCAGTTTCCACATTAATGGATAGATCGCAAAGAACTAAATTAACAAATGATGGGAAACTCCCAAAGACTTTCTTCGAAATGGTGGATAATTTGAACTTGGTGGATGCTTGGAGGTTAAGAAATCCCACCGAAACAGAGGCAACTTATTTCAGTGAACCTCAGAAGTCATGGTCGAGAATAGATTATATCTGGATTTCGAATGAATTGGCACCGAAAATACAAAAAGCAGAAATCGGCCCAAAGACATATTCGGACCATAATCCTGTACAAGTGAATTTAAAAATGGTTTCCAAGGATTCCTTCAGATGGAGAATGGATGATGCTTTAATGAGAGACACCAAGCTGGTAGAAAGAGCAGTAAAAAAGATGAAAGAGTATTTTCAAATCAATTTAAATTCAGAAGTGGAAAAGAGGATTGTTTGGGATGCAAGTAAGGCGGTAATGAGAGGGTTCCTCATAAGTGAAAAAGCAAAAAAGAAGAAACAACAAAATGCGGAAATGGAAAGACTGTTGAAATTGATTAAAGTTAAAGAAAAAGAATTAAGAGGACACCCTAAATGTCAAAAAACCAAAAAGAAATTAAATACTTGCAATCCCAATACGCCAAAATTATGAATCAAGATATTGAATGGAAAATTAAAATGATGAAGCAGAGGACTTTTGAATCAGCAAACAAATGTGGAAAGCTACTAGCCTGGCAGTTGAAGAAAAGACAGAAAGCAAATGTCATCAGCAACTTAGTAGTAAATGGAAGAAATGTGGAGAATCCAGAGGAAATCAGATGGTGTTTTCAAAGATTTTATAAACAATTGTACAAGGAGGAGAAGATAGAAGAATCAGAGATAGACCGATTTCTGGAAAAAAATGGATTGCAAAAAGTCCCAGAGGATAAACTAACAATGCTCAACCACCCGATATCGACTCAAGAGATAGAGGAGGCAATTAACAACATGCAGATAGGGAAGGCCCCAGGACCAGATGGATTGACTGCAAAGTACTATAAGACTTTGAAAGACTGGCTATCACAGCCCTTGAAAGAAGTTTGCAACAAAATACTAGAAGGAGATAGGGCACCAGAGACATGGAAAGAAGCCTTTATCACACTGATTCCAAAACCAGAGACAGATAAGACTTTAATGAAAAATTATCGTCCAATTTCACTTTTAAATGTGGATTATAAAATTTTTGCGAATGTCATGGCTACAAGATTAAAAAGAGTGCTGAAAGATTATATCCATAAAGACCAAGCAGGTTTTTTACCAGGAAGACAAATAAATAACAATACAAGAATTATTGTGGACATTTTAGAAAAACTGGAAAAAAACATAAATACAGATGCAGCACTAATGTTTATAGATGCAGAAAAAGCCTTTGACAATATCTCTTGGACATTTATGAAGAAGAATTTGGAAAAGATGGCAGTTGGACAAAGATTTTTAAATGGCATTAATGCCATCTATACAGAACAAAAAGCAAAAATTATAGTAAACAGTGTGATATCGGAGGAAATTGAAGTTGAGAAAGGAACAAGACAAGGGTGCCCTATCTCCCCTTTATTATTTATCACGGTCCTGGAGGTCCTCCTAAACATGATACGAACGGAGAAACAGATAAAAGGAATAAGGGTGGGGGAGAAGGAATACAAACTACGCGCCTTTGCGGATGATTTGATGTTATCCCTACAAGAACCTGAAAGCAGTGTCCCCAAAGCTTTGGAATTAATTGAATTGTTTGGACGTGTAGCTGGCTTCAAACTTAATAAGCAGAAAACCAAAGTATTGACTAAAAACATGAACTCAGAACAGATACAAAAATTACAAGATTATACTGGCCTCAATTTTGTTAAGAATGTAAAATATCTAGGTATCAACCTTACAGCAAAAAATCTGAACCTGTACAAGGACAATTATGAAAAATTGTGGACAGAGATAAAGAAAGATTTAGAGATTTGGACAAGATTGAAACTCTCATTGATGGGCAGAATAGCTGCCATTAAAATGAATGTGTTACCAAGGATGCTGTTTCTATTTCAAGCCATTCCAATCGTGGATAAATTGGATTGTTTTAAAATATGGCAAAGGGACCTATCGAAATTCATATGGCAGGGAAAAAAGCCTAGAATTAAATTTAAGATTTTAACAGACTCTAAAGAGAGAGGAGGCTTTGCCCTGCCAGATTTAAAGATTTATTTTGAAGCAGCGGCCTTTTGCTGGTTAAAAGATTGGTTTAAATTAGAAAATGTTGATGTGTTGGACTTGGAAGGCTTTGATAATATGTTTGGATGGCATGCTTATCTTTGGTATGATAAGGCAAAAGTTCACAAGACTTTTAAGAACCATATAATTAGAAAAGCCCTGTATCAGGTTTGGATGAGATATAAAGATTTGTTAGAGAGAAAGACTCCTAGATGGCTTTCACCTGTGGAGGCCAAGGCATACAAGAGACCTAATATGTCTGCAAGATGGTTAAGATATGCAGATATATTGCAGCAAGAAGGTGAGTCGATTAAGCTGAAAAGCTATGATCAAGTAAAAAGTGAAGTCACCGACTGGCTGCAATATCATCAGATTTATGAGATATTTAAAGCAGACAAGAAAATTGGTTTTCAAATGGAAAAATCAAAACTGGAAACAGAATTGATTGAATCGAACTCTAAAAACCTTTCCAAGATGTATAATTTGTTGCTAGAGTGGCATACGAAAGATGAACTGGTTAAATCGACAATGATAGACTGGGCGAAAGATGTGGGTCATAACATTATGATGGATGACTGGGAGAGATTGTGGAAGAAAGGTATCAAATTTACAGCTTGTAATAGTTTAAGAGAAAATATTATGAAAATGCTTTATAGATGGTATCTGACACCAGTTAAGATAGCTAAGATGAATCCTACAATGACTAATGTGTGTTGGAAATGTAAATCTACGAAAGGTACCTTTTATCATATGTGGTGGTCATGTCCAGGGGTAAATGCTTTCTGGGATAAGATTTATAATGAACTTAAGAAGGTAATGAAAATTACCTTTAGTAAGAAACCAGAGGCATTTCTTTTGAGCATGACCAATGAAGAGATACCCAGTCAGGATAGAGTATTTTTTATGTATGCCACAACAGCTGCTAGAATTTTATTGCAAGAAATTGGAAAGGTGAAGAGATTCCGACAGTGGAAGAATGGCAGATGAAGCTAATGGACTTTATGGAACTCGCCGAACTGACCGCGAGAATCCGAGACCAGAGGGAGGAGAAGGTGTCGCAGGATTGGAAGAAATTCAAGGATTATTTAGTTAAATGTGTAAAATTGAATATTTGAGCAGAATTAGCTAGTAGAATTGGCTTTAGCTTGTTTATGTTAGATAAAATAGTTTAGAAGAAGTTTAGATGTGAATGTTATAAATGTCTAAGAGTATCTAAAGATATTGAGTTTAAGTGAGAAATTATATTTGTTTAATTAATTTAAAGTTTATTGAGAGACAAGGTAAGATTGGTGGAAAAAGATACAAAGCTACCCAATTTATAAACTAGTTTTGAATGCAGGAGGGGGAACGAGGGAAGTCTAAAAGTACCGTATATACTTGAGTATAAGCCTAGTTTTTCAGCACACTTTTTGTGCTTTAAAA
>OFHU01001289.1:0-30206 GCA_900245905.1 Lacerta viridis
TCTAAAGATGTGGAGGGGGTTGGCCACATCCTGCCATTTTATTTAGAGTAACCCTGTCTACCAAGGCCAGGGTTACAGAATGTGTAAACCTCAAGATGTTGCTAGACTACAAGTCTCATTTGGCAATGGTCCAAGCCACGCACGCCTTGAAGGAAAAGAGCCAACTTATCTCATGGCTTCCATGTTGACCTGAAATTATCAGCCAACCAACACAGAACAAATGGCCTAGGAGGGAGGGTGGTGGACAGGGTGGAACTTCCAAGTTAGCAAGGTTAAAGCTTTCCTCCTTTAGCAGAGTGGGGCAGGGGTCTTACAACGAAACAGTGGCAGCAATAGAACCTCTCATGAGGCTTTGAAATGCCATTAAAATCCAAGAAAAAAAGAGGTGTGGGGTGATGAGAGCAAAGCAGAGGAATTTATGGTTGTCAAGTTGCTCCAGGACTCAGCTTAGTGGCCACAGAACAAATGCAGAGGACCCTCTTGCTGAAGAAAAAGAAGAAGAGTTTTGATTTGATAACCTGCTTTATCACTACCCAAAGGAGTCTCAAAGCGGCTAACATTCTCCTTTCCCTTCCTCCCCCACAACAAACACTCTGTGAGGTGAGTGGGGCTGAGAGACTTCAGAGAAGTGTGACTAGCCCAAGGTCACCCAGCAGCTGCATGTGGAGGAGCGGAGACATGAACCCGGTTCACCAGATTACGAGTCTATCACTCTTAACCACTATACCACATTGGCAGCATCCAATAGACACATTATCTTCTTCCCTGCATTGGTTTGTTTCTGTCCTAGAAGCTGCAATCCCTGGGAACCAGTGGACATTAATTGGCTGAAGTATTTTTATTGCATCTCCCCCATGTGAGTCTCCCTGCACAGGCTGCACTCTGCCTAAGGGTTGAGCTTAGGGTGTGTTTCTGTGTAGTTCAGTTCCAGATAAGTTTTACAACAGTGCTCTATCTGTGGCACCACTTTTCTCTTAAGATGCATCAAGAGGTTCCAGAATACACCTCCTGACTACACACCCAATCTTTGCATGTTTATTGTTTGTTTATCCAAATACAGACATTGTTTCCCCTTTAATTTGTATTTCATGAGTACAGCAGGATTAAGAAAAGGAGTACATTTGCTTTCTCACTAAGCAAAAGAAAGAGCAGTTTATCACCAAGAGCATTTATGCTAACAATACCTCTTGCTTGCCATGTGCTCATTACCCTGAACATTTAAGATAACAATGCCTCTCACTTGCCATGTGCTCCAAGTTAATGACATGTAGCCTTACCAAATCATTGTAAATAAGAGAGAGAGAGAGAGAGAGAGAGTTCTCTGCACAACTGCAGAGGTTCTTTAAGATTCTTGGTCATCCTTTTCATTTGTAATACCTAAGAAACAGCTTCCCCTTGTTTTATGAGGCCATCTATCCACTGACCTGTATCTGCCCCCTCCGCACGGTTGATTTCAGTTCTGCCCTTGAAGCGTGGCTCTGGCAGAGCTGCCAACACACACTCAACATCCTTCTCTGCTTTTCATATGCTGTTCTTATAAGAACTCCATAGACAGGAATGGAATTAAATTTCTCATCCATGTGCATTGCCAGAATCCCTTCCTTTGCTTGCCATTAGGGGTTCTAGCCAATGCTATTTCTACTCAGAACAGACCCATGAGCCTTCTCCATATAAGTAATTATATATTACTATATAATAATTATATTATAATTATTATGGGTTACAAAAGCCAAATATACAGATGTAAAATTATAAAACAAATAAAAGAATTACAGCTGTGGCAAAATCCCTCAGTGAAATTGGGGGTAAGGTAACATACTGAGTCTGGGTTACTTAACCCTAGTGACTCCCTGTCAGAAACATCTGTAAATTCAGGAATTCTATATATGTGGTAGCACTTAGTTATATTCAGCAGCAAGGAATCTTCTATCATTGTGGGGTTCCTGTGACCACCTACTCCTTGAATTGGGAATAAACTCAAGATGCAGCAGGATGGAAACCAAACGAGAATTTTATCAACCAGCATTCTGTGAGTACTTAATGGTTTTCACTAGTAAAGAAACAATAGTTAGTTTCAGTCAAAACATCTTGTAATTAAGATGGAACTTATAACTTTCCTCTGTAAGATGATTTCTAGCAAATCAAATTCCTCTTAAAATGGCTCTTTGAAATGCCTCTAGCCCCTTTCTGTGATGGCTTCCTTTCCCTGAAATTTGCATGTGCAAATTTGCCCTTGCCCATGACTACTTTTCCAGCCAGGCTCTATATGGCTGTTAATCTGTCAGATTCCACTATCATACTTTGCACTTTGTCCTGATTGATTGTTTCTCTACCCAGCCATTATTGGCCAGGAGGATGACCAAAGTCTGTCCATCACAACAACCATGAACCAAGAAAACTGTAAAAGCAATGAAGAACCATTCAACATATTTAAAAAACAAAAACAAAACAGAAACAAATGTAAAACAAATATTTATATGTATAAACAGAAGTGTAAAAGCTGCATAAGAGTTTGCTGTTGATTTAGCTCACCTATATCCCACTGGAAATTACAGCAAGTAAGTAATCTATATTTTGCAGTATTTTTTTGTAAGTTGCCTTGAGGCTATTTTAAGTAACAGGCAGCTAAGAAATTAAATAAATGGATAAATTTCGTTTTACTGCTGATTGGTTTTTGACACTTTATTGCACTCCACTGTATAGTTTGTTAATATTGTTTGCTTTTCATCACTTCGGTGGCTTTTGGATGAAACGTGATAAAGAATTGTTGCTGTTGCTATTTTATTTTCATTTATTATTATTTCATCACCACCGACAAAATGCATATAATTTAATGCCTCTTTAATCTCTTATCCCTCTTCCCATCATATGTTCCAAGACAATGAGGTATATGGTTCCATTAAAAAAAAGCCACCTGATTTATTTAATAGATTGATGTGAATTTCGTTCGATGGGGAGAGAAAAGTATGAGCCACTAGACCTAGGGTTTTGACAGCACATTTTTAATTCTCTTCTTTAGCATTGAAATGCTCTTTGCCTTTGCAAAATGTCATTGAAAAGCAATCCACCCGGGACATTTGCAGAACACAGGACTGTGCATAGAGTTGAACATTAGCTCCGATGTGATAAATAAGGAAAGATTTCTTTGCCCACCAATACCCACCATCCCACCAGCACCCACATTTCCACCCAAGATTTATAGCTAGGTTCAAAAGATTTCTCCTACAGGGAAATAGGATAGGCCACTCCTGCAGAGGCATTTTCAAAACGGCATTTTGATTCACAAGCTGTCATAAATCACAAAAAACTAGGGGAAATGTAATATCAAGTTCTGTTTTATTAAAAGTCTCTCAGCATTCACAGCTTCATCATTTTTAGTGAACCATCCAGTGCGCTCTCTCTCGCGCTCTCTCTCTCTCTCTCTCTCTCTCTCTCTCTCTCTCTGTGTGTGTGTGTGTGTGTGTCTGTCTGTGTCTCTCTCTGTGTGTAATAAAAAAACATGGTTTGGTAAGTGGCCAACTGTGAAGCAAGGAAATGCTTTGGCAACAAAAGCCATGAGGATCCCACAAAATGACAAAGAAAAGTAGGGAGACAGAAAAAAAAAGTGTACAGAAAACACAGAGATTCATCATCACTCTCACCTGAAGCCTAGATACTGCAATGGGGAGATGGTGTGCACGAAGAGAAGGGTTTACTTTGAAACCACTGCCAGTTTCCTTATTGTAAGGTTGAATTTTGTGTGTATCCATATCTATCTAGCTATTCTAGTCACTTTTACATTGCAAGGAGAAAGGTAGATTCATAAGCTGAGCAGAGCTAATTTCTCATTCAGTTAGAATTTAGTCACTTCCCCTTTAAAGTTCAAGTACTAGGGCACTTGGAACGTACCGGTACTCTTATGGTGGCCAGTGTGCTATACATGCTGCTATAACGAGAAACTGGATGGGTGGCAGTTGGGACTGCCTGGTTAGGAAGGAAGATAGAAGGTAAACCCATCTCCCCCCTCAGGCACTGCATAACATTCACATCTTTGATGTGAGCATTATGCCCCACAGTGAAACCCAGTAAAATTTTCTGATATCTTTATGTGTATATACAGTGGACGCTCGGGTTGCGGATGTAATCCGTGTTGGAGGCACGTCCTCAACCCACAGCATTCATATCCCACAGCGCCATGTCTGTGCATGCAGGTGACGCAATTTGGTGATACTGTGCAAGCGCGAAGCACAATTTAGTGCTTATGCGCATGCGCGAGCACCAAAACCTGGAAGTAACCTGTTCCAGTACTTCCAGGTTCAGTGTAGAGCACAACCTGAAAAGACATAACCCGCAGCGTTCGCAACCTGAGGTATGACTGTATGTGTGTACAGTATCTCATATATTTAGGGGTGCTTCCCATATATATGGCAGCAACTATACCCTAGCCTAATCTAATTGCAGCAGTTTAAAAAGTCCTGAATAACTTCGTTTTTATTGTGTGAGCTCATAAACGTCAACCATGTATAGAGTGTTCAAAGGCAATTTTATGCCAGGATAATAATTTCACCAATTCCCCCCGCTCAAAAACACCCCCACCCTAAACTGCTCTGACAGGTTTTCAACTGTGGGATTGGACAGGTGCTGTCTTAATGCTTTTAAGAACTCTATATGCATTTCTAATAAACAGTACGATTTGAGATCCCTTGCACAGTTGTAAGTAATAACATGGTCGATACTGTCTCCTTGAAGTCAGTGTAAGTAGCAACAGAAGTGGTCAACAACCTATTTTTAAGCAGCGAAATAAAATGGGGTAGAGGCCACCGGGAAATTGTAATCAAGTTATAGCAGAACACCACACAACCAACACTATAAAAGCATGTCATGGGGAATCAGAACAAAAGTGCCTCTATTTCAGCATTCTTACTCCAGCCACAGTGAGCCAGATGCCTCTGAGAAAGTAATAAATAGGATCTGATGGAAATAGGCAATCTGTATTGTTTGTCCCCAGCACCTGGTAATTAGAGGTCTCCTGACTCATTATATAAATCTAAATTTATTTATTTATTTTGGCTGTCATTACTAGCATCCACTGAAAGACTTTCCCCCATTGCTGCTCTTTTAAAAATAGTCACCATACATTTACTGTCGCTTGCACGTCTTTTGGTCCGATGTTCTGGTGTGAGCCAGCTAAGTCGTACCAGGTGGCCAGGCTGAAAAAAGAGAGCGTCTTCTGGTCCGGCACTGTGGCATGAGCCTGCTGACTTGCACCAGAGCAAGTGTCATTTCGTCTGACATAGTGGCGCAAGCTAGCTGACTCGTACCACAGCGCCGGGCCAAAACATTGAACATACCAGGATCTAATCAGAAGCCAATCCTGCTTAAATTGAGACAGTTAAGTAGTATGCACCTGATGAAGTTGAGCTTGAAGGAATCATTATATTGTAGCCAATAGAATAGCTTGTGGAGTGTTGTTAGTTGGAAGTTGAGCATGATGCCCATGACAGCTTCCTCAGTTTGGAAATGTGCCCATAGGCCCAAAAGGCTGGAGAGCTTGTTCCACAACATGGGGGAACACTGCAGAGTAGCACACAGCTACCAAATTTTTTGGCTTATCTATTTATCCAAGAAACAATGGAAGCTAGCTAAGGATGCCACTCAACCAACATGAATAAGGAGACGTAAACAGCCAACCTCTTCCTTTGCAGCCATTCTCCTCTGTTTACATTTTACCTATGCGTGGTCAGCATAGGACAAGCAGGGTTAGTGGCCCAATTCCTCTAGTTAGTGGAGGTGTTGCTGACCCTATGCAAAAGCATGCCTCTCTTTTGGCAGCTTTATTTACTAATAAATAAAGAAGAAAACATTCATTATTAATACACTGTCTCTCATTCCAAATTAAATGCAAATGTGCAAAAATGTGCAGAGGCCCCTCTCAATTTGGAATCTGTATTCATTCTGTTTTGCCCTGAAAATATGATGAGCACAACATTTCGCTCTCAGTAATTGTGTGTTAGAGTGTGTGTGAATGATCCGATGGCTTTTCAAATCCAAACCTGATAGCTCAGTTGGTTAGAGTGTAGCATTGATAATACCAAGGTTGCAGGTTCAATCCTCTTATGGGACAGCTGCATGTTCCTTTCCCCCCCCCCTTTTTCCTCTTCTTCACACTGTTGGGAAAATTTGTTAGGACTGGTGTTGTTTGGCTTAATTGTTCATTAGTCTGGATGGGAAATGTAGGTGAAGAGTGATTGAGTAATCAAATGAGGCAGTATTGGGTTACGGGCACTCTTGGTCACTGTAGACTTTGCAGGGGTCGTTGGGGGTGCTTTTATTCTTGGCATGTGCACTGGGTTAAGGGTGCTTGTTGACTTCCAATCCTTTTCTCTAGCACCACAGGCAATGCCTATAAATATGCCCATCAGTAGGAAGGGATATGAACCCTCCATTTTAGGGAGATTCCCTACTGAAGAATATTTTGATTTGGTTACTCAGGTTGATTTCTGCAGATCCTCGAAGTTCTTATTATGTATATTACAACATATACAACCTTCCTCCACAATTTGTGTCCTGGGTCTTCTTTCAGGGTGTGATGGCAATGACTTTCTGGTGAAAGAAAGTCTTTTATCTCAACAATATTTCCACTTAACCTTCCCCAACTTGGTGCCCTCTAGATGTTATGGACTAAAACTCCCATCAGCCTCAGCCACCATGGCTAATTTGACAAATTCACATTAAAATGCTGCTGAATTTTCATGAGGACATTAAAAGAAACAAACCTAGAAATGGATGGACTGGATTTAAGATGGGAGAAATGAGAAGCAGAGAGAAAATGAAATCAACAGATTCTCTAATCACGACTAGGCCTAAAACACCCCCCTCTCCAATTTCACTTACATAGCACAGAAACTACAATTCTCTATTTTCTTTAGTTTCTTTTTGAGCACTGGTAGCTTTCCTCATGCCAAATCCAAAGTGTTCAGGTTCAGTGTAGATTGGAAGACCTATTAAACAAAGAGTTGATCTGCCTACACCTTTCCTTCCATGTTGTATTTTAGGATGGACCTTAGGCAGGCTACCAACTATTGCTAAAAATCCTCAGCACGTATAGGAAACATAAAGTTCACAACTGTGAAGAACGGGGGGGGGGGAGAGATGGGGCATACCAAGGGTCAGCCTAATCTTCAGCATGAAGCAAAGAGCTGGTTAAAACATCATCTTGTTCTTTAGCCAGGCCTTGAACTTTTAACAGTGAAAGGATCAATCTTCTTCCAGACAATCCATTCTTCAGAGACATTTAAAGCCTAGGACATTTTTACTTCTGTTGCTTCTACAGATATCTTTGTTGTGTAACCCTTTTCTAGGTACCACAAAGCTTCCTTTATGTGTAAATTCTGTTTTGTATATGATGGATCAGTGAGGAATCAGGAAGAGCAAAAGAGACATTCTTTTCATTTTCCTGCTTCCTCTCGTTCCAAAGACTTTCCCAGGGTTGCTAGGCAGGAGAGGATGAAGCAGATTGGGAAAGGCAAGCTTGTTTTGCACATATACTGAGATGGGGTGGGAATGTAGCAATTCTTAGATTTAATATAACTGGGGATGTGCCAAATGAGCACAAATCTGAACTTGGCCATGTAGTTCCCTGGGTGACTTTGGGCAAATCATTGCCTCTCGGTCTAACCTACCTCACAGGGTTGTTGTGGGGATTAAAGAAGGAGGCACATGTCACCCTCAATTCCCAGTAGAAAAAGGTGGAATATAAATACAAAAATAAGAAGCGAGTAAGTAGAATCTGCCCCTACCAAACTCACCCACCAATTTTTTTTTTGGGGGGGAGGATAATTGGGAAGGCTGGGAAATGGTGTGGAATCAACAGCACTTAAATTACTCATGACTAACCTGTCCCTTTGATTTCAATAGGGCTAAAGCATGACTAACTTGGTCTAGATCCAGCCCATGGAAGGTAAGACTATCAATGGTGCCAGTACATCCTTCACAGTGGCCATAGGTTCCCTTGATTGTTTGCATCTCTAATTGCCTGGACTGAGCACACTCTTAAAGCAAAAGTGCACCCAATCAGTTGCATGCTCAAAACAGTGAAAAATTGGCCAGTTTTGAATGTCTATATGTGTCTTTTTTCAGATAACAGTTACATCATGATGATTTTTGTTGTATTTCTTGTGTTTTGTTATTTCTGGTTGCAACAGGTTGTTGTACCTTCAAGGTTTTTTTTTTAAAAAAATAATAATGTAGTGCTATTCAAACTAACTGCATTATTAACACATGATACCAGGAGCCGGGGGTTGTCCGCATTCCCAAAATAGTAGCAGAAGCTTACGCCTCTGAATCAGATCACTTTCTCTTGGGACAGATAAACACAGTTGAGATGTGTGAGACTCTTAATTTTAGTACCTGCGACACCATATGCTAAATGTGAGATTTAATATCTAAAGTGGTTGTCATTAAGAATTCAACTTAAAGTAACTATTATCAGAAATAGCATCTGGCAGATGTAAGTTTTCTCCCTCACCTAGGACAAGAACTAACCACAACGCTGTTAATAATGAACTCCAAGGATACACACACAGATATGAGAAAAAAATAAATTACTATAAAAGGCTACAGGCTTCTAGCTAGAAATTTCATGGTGAGCAAGCCTAAGGGGTCAAGGAATCATTACAGCAGAGCCTTATTGGTAACTGAAAATGTTTGAAGTTATTTCATTTCATTAAATATCAACAATATACCATTTTAAAATAAGACCCACTGCTTGTCAGTCATGCCAGTGAGTAATATGATAGAATACTGCCTGTGTGCTTTATATTTCCACAAGTTAAAGGCTGAAGAATGAGAGGTACAGTTCAGAAAGGGACCAAGAATACCCCTGTGAGGAGAGGCAGGGCCTTCACAGGTCACCCTGAAGCTACAGGGCTGAAATGGTGACATTGAAAATGGTAGCCACAAAGCCAGGGTTTAGGAACTTTTGGTCTTTCCAACATTGTTGGACTACAACTCCCATCAACCCTAACTATTGGTCATACTGGCTGGAGTTGATAGGCACTGCAGTACAACACCATCTGGTCTAAGCTGAAGATTTCTAGAGACAAGAAAGAGGCTTGTCGGCAGAGCTTATTCTGAAGTCATTCCCACTTAGTTCATCCTACAAAGTGCCTGTCGGTCTAGTTTAAATTAATCTACTTGAGTAGCACTGTGGTGAAATCCAGGAAAAAGTCTGTAACTCAGTTGTAGAGCATATATTTTGCATACAAGAGGTCATAGGTTCAATTTCCAGCTAAATGGATCTAGTAAGGTAAAGGTAAAGGGACCCCTGACCATTAGGTCCAGTCGTGTCCGACTCTGGGGTTGTGGCGCTCATCTTGCTTTACTGGCCGAGGGAGCCGGCATACAGCTTCTGGGTCATGTGGCCAGCATGACAAAGCCGCTTCCGGAAATTTTACTTCTCTAGGCAGCCCATATTCTAATCAATACAAACATTGCACAAAAACTCAAAGGCAATTTGGGGGGTGTTCCAGGTTATAAAGTTCTAAGTTATCTCAAGTTGTGATTGTAGTTTTCTTGTTTTTGGTAGTGAGTCCTACCTCATCTGTAGACTTTGATATTCTTTCTATGACAGCATACTATTAAAATTGGACGCAGCAGTCACACTACTTGAGCTTATTCACTGTATAATCCATCATTATTTGCAGAACTCTGAGTGATTTGTGTTTTGTTTTGTTTTTAAAACGAAGCTTTAAAATATTTCCCCTTTCTGCACACAGCAAGGTATGCAACTCGGTCAGGGACCATAAGTGGAAGGGACAACTGTGAATTGGTGCAGAGTGCACAGCCTAAGTGTTCTAATAGCAACATGCTACAATTTATGTTTATACTGCTTAGTTAGTTTAGGTATATTCAGCATATCATTATTCTATCATAACTGAAAACTCCTAACTGGCTTGCATTTTTTTTTCTAGCAGATGCACCTATACCTGGACCAAAATACTGCATCTAACATTTTTTAGGAGTTTGCTACTCAGGGATGGCAAACCAACAACAATGCCCCATTCCCTTCCTTTTTACTTTCTTCACTATATCCAGAGTAATGTTTCCTGCCCTCACACCTATTTAGCTGCATGACAGTGCCATGTAACCAATAGGATTTTGCTAAGTGATTATCTGGTGTCACAAGGTTGCAAGGTGACAGGGCTGGCCCTGTCAATAGGCAGAGTGACAATGGCTTCAGTTGGCAATTGCTGGGAGGCAGCAGTGAATGCTCTTTCAGCTGCTGCTTCTAAGCTCCCTGCCTTCTAGTGGACAAGCTTGTGTTTGCCCCATGGTTTGCTCTGCACCCCCCATAACCAGGACCGGTGCTAGGGCTTCTGGCGCCCTAGGCGACACCAATCTTCTGGCACCCCCCGCCAAAGCCTGCTTTGGCGGGAGGTGGGGGATGGAGAGGCAAGCAGCGGTT
Organism: Lacerta viridis; assembly: GCA_900245905.1. Taxonomy (NCBI): domain Eukaryota; kingdom Metazoa; phylum Chordata; class Lepidosauria; order Squamata; family Lacertidae; genus Lacerta; species Lacerta viridis. The sequence continues at coordinate 10,445 of OFHU01001289.1, forward strand.
TCTCCGCTGTAGCGGAGAAGCCACTGCTCGCCCGTCCTGCCCCCCGCTAAAGCCTGCTTTAGCGGGAGGTGTGGGCGCAGGCGGGCCAGCGGCGCCCCCTCCATTTCGGCGCCCTAGACGGCCGCCTAGTCCGCCTAAAAGGACGCACCGGCCCTGCCCATAACTAGCTGCTGCTCTCAAGTGTGGTGAAGAACACTACCCAATTGCTAGTATTGAAGTAAGATCCAATTGGCAGTCTGGTCCGTTTCTGTCCATCAAATGCAGAGACAGGAATGATTTTGTTCTTTGCTGCTTCAGGCTGCCAAATGTCTTGGGTTGGCCCTTGGTGAAAACCATCTCCAGAACATGCTCAGTCTTGCATTGCAATTTCAAAGGTCACAATGTGGGGATTGTAAAGGCACTGAAGACTAAAGTGCCTTGGGTTATGCAGGGCCTATGCAAAGTCATGGCCAGGTGGAATAAATCCTACCACTCCTTCAATGTGAACCAAATGATTATTCTGCTCATCCCTAATTCAGACTTAAATAGTTGCCATTCATTCTCACAACAGCAAAATGTTAAAAATGACAAGGTTTATAAGGGTTATTAAGTTTTGTAATAGGCTGTTCTTTTGAAGCTTGTTATATGCTTGTTCTATTCCCATCCATTAGCTGCGTTCGCCACTCCCCACCCTCCTTCCAGCAAGTGATGGATCCACAAGGGCCACAATGAAATGTGTGTAAATAAAGCACTCCTTGGGTGGGTGTGGAAGAATGGGAATAAGAGACTTTGCATGTGTTCAAGAAAGAACCCAGGAAGGAGCTTTGATCTATGCAGGATGACTGACAGGTAAATGAAGCCCTTGGAATAAGGAACAACAAGTTTTGTCTTTTTGTCACAAAATAATTTTCTTACAAAATCTGTTTCAATATAGCTTCACCCTCTCTCGTTCGACTCACACTTAAAGCTGCAGCCTTCACCAACCAAGGTGTTAGATTTTTCAAAGAGGGCTTTTTGTTCAGCATCACTAAAAGGATGGCTATTTTTAATGAGCTGGCTGACAGCCTGGATTTAAAAGTGGTTTGTCTTTAAAAGGTGTGATGCAAAAAAAACAACAACACAAAAAACCCAATGACATATGGATGATGGTGAAAAAAAAGTTATTTGAAATTACATAGTGAGTTAACTGGTTTTCAGCCAGTGGTTCAGGACCTAAGAGTTGTCTCAAGGCTATAGTGTGAAGGCACATGATGTAGTCACCACACTGAAGATGAGTGGGTCTAGTTCTGATCAGGGCCTGATTGAGAGAATAACTTGGGAACTCACCTGTCTCTTTCAGTACCATGTCAGAAGAATACCAGTTGCTGCCGGTCACTAGTGGGGGGAGTGCTGGTGTTCTCATGTCCTGCTTTGAGACTTTCTATTGAGAACAGAATGCAGGACTTTGAGCCTTTGGCTTCTGCTAGCAGAGCTATTTATTTATTACTTCAGAAAATGTGTATACCGCTTGATGGTAACAAACAAACAAACCCTCAAAGCAGTTTACAAAAGATAAAACAGTAAAATAAAGGGAAAATTAACAACCCTACTTTAAAACATGAAAAAGTTAAAATAATGAAGCAGAATAAAATTACCTCGACTTTATAAGCATCTAGGTAGGCTTGTCTAAAGACGAACGTTTTAGCAGGTGCTGAAAAGAGTATGGTAAAGTTTCCTGCTTGGTTTCAATAGGCATGGAGTTTGAAATGTGTGGGTGCTTCCACACTAAACAATCAAGTTATTGCAAATGCAGAACAGGTATTATGTGGTGCCTAGGGTAATACCTAGGGGAATAGTGGGTGGCGCTGTGGTCTAAACCACTGAGCCTAGGGCTTGCCGATCAGAAGGTTGGCGGTTTGAATCCCTGCAACGGGGTGAGCTCCCGTTGCTCAGTCCCAGCTCCTGCCAACCTAGCAGTTTGAAAGCACATCAAAGTGCAAGTAGATAAATAGGTACCACTGGTGGGAAGGTAAACGGCATTTCCGTGCACTGCTCTGGTTTTGCCAGAAGTGGCTTAGTCATGCTGGCCACATGACCCGGAAGCTGTCTGTGGACAAACACCAACTCTCTTGGCCTATAGAGCGAGATGAGTGCCGCAACCCCAGAGTTGTTTGCGACTGGACCTAACGCTCAGGGGTACCTTTACCTTTACCTAGGGTAATACTAATTCTGTTGATGGAAGAAGTCAAGTGGGCATATGCAGAGTAAGGTGATCTTGTAGGTAAGCTAGCTGCACTTTGTTAAGTGCTTTAGTTACTAATAGTAACAACTTGAACTTTGCCGGGTAGCAAATCGCAAACCAGTGCAGATCTTTGAGCACAGGTGTTATATGTTGATAAGGCCTTGCTCCTGTCAGCAGTCTTCACCAACTGCAGCTTCCAGATCAAGCATGACGGAAGCCCCAGGTAGAGCATATTGCAGTAATCCAGTCTAGAAGTCACCAATGTATGAACTACTGAAGCAAGGCTTTCCTGGTCGAGGAATGGCCGTATCTATCAAACCAGTTGGCTAGAGGCACTTCTAGTCATGGAGGCTACTTGAGCTGGATTCAGTGACAGAGCTGGATTCAGAAGCACCCCCAAACTGCAAACCTGCTCCTTCTGGGAGAGTCGATCCAGGGTAGGCAACTGACCAGTATCTTGGACATGAGAACTATTCGCCTTCACTTCCTCTGTCTTGCCAGGATTCAAGCTCAGCTTTTTCCCCCTCATCGATTTCACCACGGAGCCCAGGCTAGGCCTTCAGATGTTATACACAAACAGAGCTGAGTGTTATCAGCATGTTGATGGCATCACACCCCGAAACCCCCAATGACCTCTCCCAATGGCTTTATGTAAATACTCAACAGTGCTGGAGAGAACGTAGCCCCTAGGGGGCAGAAAGACACTATCCCAATCCTACTCTCTGGACTCAGTCCTGAAGATAGGATTGAAACCACTGCAATTGGTCCCAAATTAGGATTTCCCATTCCCTGGAGCTGGTCCAGGAGGATACAATGGCCACTGGTATCAAATGCTGATGAAATATCAAGAAGCAGGAGCAAGGTCACACTCCCTCTGTTCTACTCTCTGCAAAGGTCATCCACCAAGGTGACCAAGGCTGACGCAGTTTCATGACCAGGCCTGAACCCAGATTGAAATACATCTAAATAATCTGTGTCCTCCAAGAATGCTTGCAGCTGTCCCACACAGCCCTCTCCACCACCTTCCCCAAGAAGTGGGTATTGGCAACTGACTTGAAGCTGTTCCAATCCAAAGGGTCCACAGCTGGTTTCCACAACTGCCTCTTTCAATGCAGCAGGAACCACCCCCTCATGTAGCAATGTGTTAACCACACTCTGGACCCAGTGAGTCATCATCCCTCTGCTATATTTGATAAGCCAAGAAGGACAGTGGCAGGCAGCCTCATCAAGGCGCCTCTGCCCAACTGATTGGTTTTTGAACTGCATATAGAGAGCAGCAGCTCGGAATTGGCCAACTGGATGTCCTGCAGAAGCAAACCTCTGGGTGTCCCACCTTGTGCTGCCTCCAGCACCACTTTGTCCACCTGCAATGCACCAAAGAAAGTTAAGCCCCTTCCACCCATAGCGGGGGGGGGGGGTTGTAGGTGCCACGAACCCTTCACATGCACAGGGGATGGCTGCCATTCCCTGAGCCATTGGTTGAGCCCTGGGCATGGTGCTACTCTGAGTGACCCATCTGGTTGCTCTGGGGGCGTGGCTTGCTGCATTTAAGCAAGCCCACAGCCAGGGCTCAATCTCTTGCTTCCTGCTCCCAGCTGCAATGGTTTTCCCACCCACCCTTCCTTTAGAAAGCGTTTCTCTTGATTTGCTATGGACTTTGGTTGGTCACCGTTGAGAGGCCTGTTAGGATTTTTTTCCACTTGGCAAATTGGCTCTGGTCTGGTGGTTTTCGCCTACCTCATAGCAACTTGTCACAACTTTGGTTTGGGCAGTTAGGTATTGGATTATCTCTGGAAGGCTGAAGGTGGTGGGGAGGTTGGGCCATCACCTCCCCCGAAATGCTGAAGGGTATTCCGTTAAAGGAGTCCGGAGAGCGTGGCCCTGTCCGAAGCCATAGAAGGTGAGGGCCTAAGGCACGCCCACATTGGTGGCCCCATGGCGAGTTCCTAGTTGATGTGCATCAACAGGGTTCCCCTATCAGTGGTTAACCCTTCCTGGACTCTCAGCACAACGGGCTGGGGTCAGATATAGTCGGTTAGATCCAATGCCTGGGCCAATAAAGTTGTGGCCTTTCTATGCCCATTAACCTTACTTATTGTGCCCTGAGTCTTTATTTCACTCAGGGGCGGGATATCGCCATGCAATGGAAAATGCTGCTGTAAAGAGCCTCGCCTCATAAATAGACCAACAAATTTGCCTCGAGCTCCTGCAAATAGTGCAGAGCAACTCAAAAGTAATTGGTTTCCTGGTTGGGGCTCGTGGCGGTTACAGCCTAGCCCAATCTTCCAATGCCTTTCGCACTACAAATTTAGAGCAGGGATCCCCGGAATACAGGGACTTGCAAGAGAATAGCCAATGCTTGGATTCGGATGGACTTCATGGCCCAGCCCAAGAATCGTAGGTGTGCTAAATACTGCAACATCTGCATATTTCGGCAAAGGGGCTCCTGCACCCCAGGGCACTGGGCCCTGAAGGCCAGAAAATCCATCCAGGCCTTCTTATAAGACCAGAGAGTGGATGAGGATATGGAAGCAATTACTCCCTGCATTACAATTTGCTGCCAAGGCTCCAGAGGTGTGGAGGGAAATATTCTGGAGCAGCCCGGCAACTGAACTCACCTGGCACCTTTTTAGGCACTACCCCCAAAAAGGGGAAAGGTGAAGGTCAGGGAAAGGAGGGGTTGAGAATGGGCCCACAATCCTGCCCAATGCCAACTCCTTCTCTATTTTGCACTGGGCCACCTCTGGCAAATCTCTCACTGACTTCTGATTTTTTACTTCCACTGACCTAGGCGGGAACGCCACCGGAACACGAAAGCCTTCGGAAAACCCCTTCCAAATGTACTGCGCTGCTAAGTGATCAGGGTACTGTGCCAACCATTCTTTAAGAGGAGATAACCTTATGGGAGTGTGTGCTAATGAGAATAAGCTCTCATTTTGAATCACCCGGTTGGGAAGAGGCAGACTTAGCCTCCTGCTCCCCCCCCCTTTTTTCTGGGCAGGAAATGGTGGCTTAAAGCCACAGGAAACAGCAGGGTGGTTTCCTGCACATTTATCACAGGAATGAACATACTTGCACATCTGCCGATGGCAGGAGCCCTTGTTATACTCCCAGCAGTAGAAAACCCGCTTAGCAGCTTTCTTGGGTTCAGAGTTGGTCATCGCCACCTCAGAAGACTTAGCCTCAATATGTGGCACCACATAGGTAGACCAAACATCAAGGTCCTTCTGGTCCAAACGGGCTGCATGGACCCTACAGGCCTTAGTGCGAAATTGCCGATCATAAGCAATGGCTGCAGCTTCACCAGCCATTGAATAGGCCAAACTCACAACAGATACCGTATTTTTTGCTCCATAAGACGCACTCTTTTCCTCCTGAAAAGCAAGGGGAAATGTCTGTGTGTCTTATGGAGCGACTGCATGGTCCCTGGAGCCAAATTCCCCCTGGAGGGGGGAAAGGCAGATCCTGCTTTTTCTGTTTTAGAAAGAGCTAAAGGCTAACAAGAGGGAAAGAGAGTGTTGAAAAGAACCCGCTCAACAGCTGATTGCAGGAGATCGGGGAGGGAGATAAGAGAGCTAGCTCCCTTCCTGCCCCGCCCAGGCCCCTTGCACAGTAGGATCCTGGGAAATTGAGGATCCTGGGAAATTGAGTTTTTCAGCCATTTGGGGCTGTTACTTTTCCTCTTGCTTTCTATTACTTGCTGGTGCTTACTGGTTTGCTTTCTTCTTGCTTCCTATTACCTACTGGTGCTTACTGGTTTGTACTGGTGCTTACTGGTTTGTACTGGTTCGCTTTCCTCTTACTTCCTATTACTTGCTGGTACTGGTTTGTACTGGTGTGGTCTGTACTGGTTTGTACTGGTGCTTACTGGTTTGTACTGGTTTGCTTTCCTCTTGCTTCCTATTACCTGCTGGTGCTTACTGGTCTGTACTGGTGCATACTGGTGTACTGGTTTGTACTGGTGCTTACTGGTTTGTACTGGTTTGCTTTCCTCTTGCTTCCTATTACTTGCTGGTGCGTACTGGTTTCTACTGGTGCTTACTGGTCTGTACTGGTTTGTACTGGTGCTTACTGGTTTGTACTGGTTTGCTTTCCTCTTGCTTCCTATTACCTGCTGGTGCTTACTGGTCTGTACTGGTACTGTACTGGTTTGTACTGGTGCTTACTGGTTTGTACTGGTTCGCTTTCCTCTTGCTTCCTATTACTTGCTGGTGCGTACTGGTTTGTACTGGTGCTTACTGGTCTGTACTGGTTTGTACTGGTGCTTACTGGTTTGTACTGGTTTGCTTTCCTCTTGCTTCCTATTACCTGCTGGTGCTTACTGGTCTGTACTGGTGCATACTGGTTTGTACTGGTGCTTACTGGTTTGTACTGGTTCGCTTTCCTCTTGCTTCCTATTACTTGCTGGTGCGTACTGGTTTGTACTGGTGCTTACTGGTCTGTACTGGTTTGTACTGGTGCTTACTGGTTTGTACTGGTTTGCTTTCCTCTTGCTTCCTATTACTTGCTGGTGCGTACTGGTTTGTACTGGTGCTTACTGGTCTGTACTGGTTTGTACTGGTGCTTACTGGTTTGTACTGGTTCGCTTTCCTCTTGCTTCCTATTACTTGCTGGTGCGTACTGGTTTGTACTGGTGCTTACTGGTCTGTACTGGTTTGTACTGGTGCTTACTGGTTTGTACTGGTTTGCTTTCCTCTTGCTTCCTATTACCTGCTGGTGCTTACTGGTCTGTACTGGTTTGTACTGGTGCTTACTGGTTTGTAAGCAATGCTTTTCCCCCTTTACAAAAGCTGCACAAATCTGAACTGATCCTCAAAAAGCAGGGCTTTTCCCTTTGCAAAAAAAAGCTGCAAAACTTTGAGCTGATTCTCAAAAAAAAAAAAAACCAACCATGGGTTTTAGAGGAGGAAAACCAGAAAAAAAAATTCCCTGGTTTCCTCCTCTGAAAACGAGGTGCGCCCTATGGTCCGGAGCGTCCTATGGAGCGAAAAATACGGTAGATAAATCCAAAGATGGGGTACGCAGTTGAAACTACCCATGCGAAAACCTGAGAGCATCCAGCCATTCATTAAAAAAAAGGCTAGCCTTACTGGATTTCTTCTTCGAAGGGGCCACTGCCTTATCCCTCACCTGTGAGTCTTCTTTGGGAGGAATTAACTTAACCATTTCCACAAATTACCATTCAGAATCCTATTGTGGATCCTGGAAGACAAATGTGCGCCTGGAACTATGTCTCTAGCCGAATTGGTAGAGACCGAGATATCTTTCACTGGCACACCATTAACGCACTCCAAGGGAAGGCCATATTTGGCTCTATGTGTATTAGCTCTCTTGTGTCACGCCCAACGAGGAAGTCCCAGACACCCTTCCATATGGCCCCAATAAAGGGTGGGGGGAGAATCTGCTTCCTCATCACTCGTATCCAAAGACATACCAGTAGAGGAGGATGAATCAGCATCCCTGTGCCTTTTTGCCTTGCGCCGAGAGTGGCTGCTCTTGCGCTTTCTGCCACCGTGCGGTGGAACTGCAGGTGTCGCAAGATCCTCATCGGATGATTGACCACTGACCACTTCCATGGTTGGGGTGAGCATACCTGCATAGAAGGAGAAACAGAAGTGAGGAACCTTGCCGAGAAGTAGAAGGCCTGTTCCCCGATTGTACATTGGGAGGTGGGATGCTCAATGGCACTTGCAGAGCTGGGCGGGAGGCCGATGCTCCCCTCCATGTAGTCTGGGGCTAACTGGAACGGCTGCAAGAAGCTGCATTTGCTGCATTTGTGAGAAAAGCACCCCCAATTGATCCAGAGACTCACTAGCCTCGCTGGCATCTGAAGGGGCTTGCACTTCATATGTGGTAGGAGTGCCTGAAGGGCCCGGCTGGGAATCTGGCTGCTCCAAAAACCACCACGCTAACTGGAACGGCTGCAAGAAGCTGCATTTGCTGCATTTGTGAGAAAAGCACCCCCAATTGATCCAGAGACTCACTAGCCTCGCTGGCATCTGAAGGGGCTTGCACTTCATATGTGGTAGGAGTGCCTGAAGGGCCCGGCTGGGAATCTGGCTGCTCCGAAAACCGCCACATTAAACTGTCCAGTTCCGCATTTATCCTACCAATGGCTGCTGGGTCTGAGCCCACGCTGGACAATAACGTGGACATGCAATCCAACGTATCCCGAGGAATTGTTGGCTGGGAAGGAGAGGGTGGAGGCTGAGATGCACTCCTCGTGGCCCTCGCTCCTTGCTGACCAATCACTGGAATGCACTTAACCGGCATGGCTCAAGGCCTCAACAGCAACACAATTTAGGGTAATCAACTTCAATTAATTAGGGCTCGAATTAACCAAAATGGCACCCACTGGAAACCAGAATTTGCACCAAAACAAAATGGCGGCTTAGTAGTGACCTAAAAGAAGGCTTCCCCTGCTTGAATTCTTCGCTGGAGCTTCCCGCATGCAGGAAAAGGTCAACTGCACACGGGATACCAGTTGCTGGGGGATCTGTGGCCAGCGTCTCACGTGCATCCTTGCATGGGCGCCGGCCAAGCCTCACGGGACGGCCGGTAATTCCGGAGCTTAACTCACACGCCCGGAAGAAGGTTGTCCGCCAGGCTGAATCTGAAGGGTGCGGAGTCGTTGATGAATAAGTGCCTCGTGATGTACCTGCGCACTAGCGACCTCCTAAGTTGTTCCCTAAAGCGAAGTGCTAAAACGAAGGGCGGCCAAAACTGCGGCCAAATAAAAGCGCTAATAAACTACAAAAAATTAAACTAAGACGAAATGAAGACAGACAACCATGGTTTCTTTTGATGGCTTTGGCTGACCCGCGTGGGCTGTTTCTTCTCTCTGTACCTTGCCACGCAACTTTCTCTCTGGGCTTGTCCGCTCTAAGACTATCTAAGCTAGCTGACCCTTTACCGCCATATCTTCCGCGATCTATCCCTTTAGACTATCTAAGCTAGCTGACCCTTTACCGCCATATCTTCCGCGATCTATCCCTTTCTACCTCCTGCGCGTTCTTCTAACCCAACCAACCCAACCAACCCTCGTTCTAACCTACCCGTTCCTTACTCCATCTAACCACCGACTCTCTCTGCCCAACACGGGGAGCCGCAGCCTTTTATTGACAACGAACAGACAACGTCATGATCAATACTTTTACCAATCAGAACACTGTTGCTGCCCTTGAAAAGGGCGGGAAGCAGATTAACTGACCATTAACAAGTTTAAACCTTGGAGCCAAAAAGTCTAAGCGGAGGGATCTCAGCGGCAAGTCGCCCACTGGATCCTACTTTCACTTTTACTTTAACTCGGAAGTATACATTAAATAGTGCACATAATTGACATCTAAACAGGTACAAACGATCGTAGGTGCAAGTGCACCCACGAGGTATATTCCCACAGTCCCCAAGCCCAAAATGGTGGTTCCCGCCCAAATGTGCTGCTCCAACTACTCGAAACCCAGTATGCAGAAACAGGAAAAAAACAACACGGGCTCGGAGACAAAGCTGTTGCCCACTCCACCCCCACTCCTGCCGGGATAGCGGCACAACCACTTAAGCCAGTCCAAAAGGACCAAAAAGCTGCAGGCACCGATGCCCGGTGAGTCAGGGGAATGAGAGAAAGCGACCGCTGCCTATTGATCCGCCCAGTTAAAATCTACCCCAGTAACTCCCGCAACCCAGGAGAATTTCACGAAGTGACTCTTAATTTACCGGGAAGGCCTACGGGTCCCGGTAAGGGGGGAGCTAAACCCCCAAGTGAAATTTAGCGCAATTTGTGGGGAAAGGGGCAAGATAAAGGAAAGGAGGGAAGTTAACAGGGTCTAAGGGAAAAGAAGGATAAAAAGGGTAAGTGATCACCGTATGAGGATCGAAGTCTCTCTGAGCAACAGCGGTCCATGATCCGATGTTCCATGTTCTGATGCGAAAGCCCCAAAGAGGAAGCTGAGTAGTCTCGCATGGGCTTAAATAGGTCCTGCGTTGCTGCTCTTTCGTGACACCCCATTGGTCAGATTGCACCCCAGCAACTCGGGACCGACCTATCAGGGGTTGTGGCTGATTCCAGATTACCCCCCACAACACCGGGTAAGGTGGCCAGGTCGCACTGCAACACATGCCCTCTTTTATGGAGGACACGCTCTCTCTAAAGATCAGTTGGAGCAAACGTCAATCCACAGAAAACCCAAACTTATGCTCTGATTCAGCTTTAAAGAGTGGGTTTTCACAAGGAAAGCTCAGCGGGGGAAAACAATGTTCAGATATGGAGCTTTTAAGCGTGGACCCATGCCTGGAAAGTGTGAGTCAAAAGGTTAATGTAGATATCCTTGAGCAGGCACACAGGTCAACTGGTCGTAGTCTTCCTCACTATAGTGAGATATATAATATATACATTAAATCAACACATGCACATATTATGTACATCTTAGCATGAGAATCTTTACATATACGCAGAAAGGAGGAGATAGTATGCCATATGGAGATAAGAAACTGAGGCTGAGAAAATGGCTGTTTGCCCAAGGACAACTTGTGACCTCAGATTTTGGCTGTAGACTTCTTGATTTGCAGTTCACATTTTTTAGTGACTATATTATGCTAGAGGCCATGCTGGGTTGTGGGGAGGCTATCATGAAGGAGGGAAGAATTAGGTTTTTTTGTGTTCATCCCTGAGGACAAAAATGTTAAAAATGGAAATGTTAAAAGCAAAGTGAGAAAATATATATATATTCTCACTTCAAAGTGAAATAAAATTGTTTTGAAAGGAGTCTTGGAATGCAATCTCAATGCAAAGAGAGCCTATTTAGAGAAAATGGGATCCATAAATGTCAACGACACCTGTAGGCTGCCTGTGAATGCCCCTGTTTTTTTTTTGACAACTGCATTGATAAGCCACAAGCAGATTAAAACAAACATGCTCACTTCATCTGGTTAGGTGGGGAAGCAGGGGAGGTTGCTGAGTTGGAAGAAGAACCTTTGGAGAAATCATTTGTTTTCCTGCAAAGTGGCAGAAGGAAAAAACGATTTTGGAAGAATGGAAAGCAGTAAATAATGGCAGCATACCACACACACACACACCCGCCATCACAATAGTTTTGGATTTTTAATTCCTCTTTTTGGGCATGGAAAGCAGCAATCAGAAGTCCTCCATTAAGTCCTAAAGTGTCTCAGCGCTATCCCATAACTCCTCTGAAGGGGAAAGTTCCATTATGAAACTGGTGAAGCTATTCACTCCCACTGATGTTAAGGGGAAAGACAACAGTATAGATCCAATTTGTGCAGTGGTTCCCCCCCCCTTTAAAACCTTAAACCAGTGCAGCAAACCCCCTTTGTATGCCCTATATAACCACCACTGGTTACCTTTTAGTTTTTACGTGAGGGTAAACTTAGATGCTTGAAGACTCAGACAGAAGTTGAACAAATAAGAAAGATTTATTATACAGATAAAACAAAGGATGTGTTGGGAGATAATGTTCTTTCAGGAAATAGTTAACTTATTAATAATTATACTAAAGCTAGTGGATGTTACAGGCTTCTAAATAAGGTTGTTAATGCACAGCTTCTTTTAAATTTCAGTTGCTTATTTTATTACTCTTGAGTCAGATGTTACAGGTTTCTAGACTAGGTGGTAAATGTTCAGCTTATTTCCAGGTACTTCAGTTCCTTAACTTAATTGCATAGGTGTTACAGCTTAATACTTAGGTTCTTAAACAAGCTTAATGCACAGCTCCCTTCACAGTTCAATACTTTGGTTCCTAGCCAAGAAGGTACTTTCTCTCAGTTTCTCAACCTCTTAACAATCACATTCCTGAGGGGGGTCACCATACCCCTCCTAACTGGTTTGGGAGCCTTCTCTTTCTAGAATATCTCTTCCCTCCTGACTGAAATGAGACCTCAGTAGACTGTAGCCTCACAGCTACTACTTCTGTTCATACTCTGCTCATACTCAGCCCCACCCCCAGTTAACTCCTCTCTGAAGGCTCTCCCAAGACACTACACACTGTCTTTCTATCTAAGTTCAGAGAATCCTTTCTCTAGCTGTAGATATTTTCCTCAGAGTGGATGTTACACACAGAGACCAGAACCAACTCACTAACTCTCCATCCTCAAACTACATCAGGCTTCCTCCCCCGCCTTTTCAAATGTGTGTGTGTGTGTGTGTGTGTGTGTGTGTGATATATCAACAGCCAAATGCCACAGGAAAAAACCACTTTTGCAGCTGGAATTATGATGGGGCACCTAAGAGCAATAGACGTAAATGGTATTTTAAATGCTGCAGTTTCAGAGGTACTTTTCTGCTGAAACTAAGAGAAGGGAGGGAAAAAAATAGGTTTGTTTAGTGGTAAGCAAAGCTAACATGACAGCAATATGAGGCTATCACCACCAGACCAGTTGGTCTTCCAGGAATATCTGGTAAGAGTTTTTAATAATAGATGCTGTTTCTCTACTGGGGTTTCTCCCAATAAGTCATAATAAGACAAAATTGTGGCATAAACCCCAAAAGGGGAAAAATACTACATCTATTATTAAATTCTTTTTTCCCCGTTAGTAATTTTGCCCATGACCTTGTAAAAAAAATTTTTTTTCATGATTTTTATGGTGGAAAGCAATCATAGCAAGGATAAGGGTTACAATGTTGAGGTTCCAATGGGCTCCTGCTGATTCTTTCTCCATTACTTTGATAGCCAGGTTATTATGTCCATTATCAGCCATCTTTGCCCAGTAACCCTTTACATTACTGATCCTATACATCAGCAGGCAGAGAGCTGGAGCTGGGTTGAAGGGAAATGACTATGGCATGTAATCCAAGTTCCCTGCCTTGCTGCAGTACGGGGTGAAGAATTTATTCAGCCAGAGGGTCACGTTTCCTTCTGGGCCACCTTATATAGGGCACATGCCAGTAGTGACCAGGGCCAGAGACAAAGGTGGGCGGTCCAAATATTAGATTTAGCTTTGCATAGGAGAGCACTTTCTGCACACCTGCACCCCTCTTTATCCTTCAACCACACAAGCAAGAAGAATCATCAGACACAATCCAATCCAACAAAGAGCATGTGAATCAAGGGACTCAGCTACATTAGTAAAGAAAAAGCATTTTATATGCGTTATAACACTGTGACACCAGTTGGCACTGTGGAGTTCTGTCTTTCGCCAATGTGATTTCCCACTTTGAGGTTTGCAACGCATTTTCCTGAAATGCTTTTTTGATGTGTCTCGATCTAGCCAAGGTCAGGCAGGAATGTGGTCTGTGGGTGGAAATGCAGATGGGAAGGGTGTGTTGCTTGCAGAGAATCCCAAGGGTCAGGCAGGGTCACATTTGACACCCAAGTCTTAGGTATCATAGAACTATAGAGTTAGGTAGGATCCCAAGGGATCCTAGTTCAAACCCCTGCAATGCACAGGTGGGTTTCTTATATACAAATTCTTTGTATGACTCTTATCAGTGATCCCACCCCCCACCCCCCACCCCTAGAAAAATAGGTGCTGGTACTCACCATGAAGTTGTTACAGTAAGTGCCATTTTTAACAAAAAAAGAGGAGCTAATACTGTGTATCCTTGAGTACCCCCTGTAAAAAGCACTGATTTTTATTTAGAAGCCAGTACCTCTGATGTGCAATGGGAATGAGTTTCAAGTAAGTATTCAAGGAAAGGAAAATTATGATTAGGTGGTAGAGCTTCTTCATTGAATGCAGAAGTGCCCAGGTCCAGCCTCTGGCACTTCAGGTACAATCAACAGATAGCAGGTGGCAGGAAAAACCTCTTCCTGAGATCCTAAAGGTCAGCAACCAATCAAAGTAGCCAATACTGGGCTAGACTGACAAATAATCTCACCTTGGCCAGGGCTGCATCAAATTCCAGCCATAGGATTGTAGTTTTGTTGACCAGATGTTGGGAAAGTTTATGACACTTTGGGCTTTTTAGCTTAGGAGAAAAAAAGATGGCTAAGAGAGGGACATGATAGAGGTGTAGAAAATTATGCATAGTGTGAAGAAAGTGGGTAGAAAGAACTTTTAGAACATGGACGTCCAACTCCCAAGAGACTGTGATCTACTCAGAATAAAAAACTGGCAGTGATCTACCCCTTTTTTTGGGGGGGGGGGTTCAGGTCAAAGTTGTTGAGCTTTTTTTAGGGAGGAAATACAAAGTTGTTGACCTTTCTTTAGAGGGGCAGGTCAAAAAGTTGAGCTTACTTTAGGAAGAAAAGAGAAAAGTCGCTCACCAGAAGATCGATCAGGAAACAAACAACCTCGCAGTGAAAACTCCATCTTCCATTCTAGCGGTCATGCGTGAATGGAGGATGGGGGGTGGGTCCTCTTTTTCCCACACAAAGGAAAAAGAGGCCGCAATCGACCCAAACCCCCCCGGGGATCAACCAGTTGATCGCTGTCGACCGGCTGGACACCCCTGTTTTAGAATATTAGAACCTGGAGCAATCCAATGAAGCTAAATGTTAGAAGATTCAGTATAAAAGGAAAAACAGCTTCACCCAGCACATGCTCAGACTCTAGAACGCACTACCACAGGATGCTATGATGACCATCAACCAGGATGTCTTTAAAAGGGGATGAGACAAATTCATGGAGGATAAGGCTACCAGAGGCAACTATCTCTGATGGCTGTGTTCTACTTCTACTGTTGGAGGAAATATTGTCTCTGTATACCAGCTGCCAGGAATTTCAAGTAAAGAGAAAGCTTATGCACTTAGGCCCGGCTTATAGGCTTCTCATTGGCATCTGGTTGACTACTGTGAAAACAGGATGTTGGACAAAACAAGCAGGCCCTTATTATGCTTCTGAAACTTTAATTGAAAGGAATAAATATTTGCTCCAGACTTTGTCCCATTCCTGATGCTCAATCTGTTCGTATTGTGATGTCAGATTGGTTTGGGGAGAGCTTTCCTATCATTCTCAAGAAATAGGCAATGAATATTAATTGCAACACTGCATTTATATGATTCTCCTTTACATCTCAAAAGGGAAGATGGTACTCATAGTCCCTGAAACCTTGACATGACTTGATAAGACCCCATTTGTGTTAACACAGTGTAGAGTTGTCAGGAGGTGGGGGATCATATATATTTTTGCATAGCAAATACAGAATGGATACCCTTGAGCTATGCAGCAGGCTTGCCAATTTATTACCTTGAAATGTCAGAGGGCAAGTGTTGTCAGAATATTCAGAAGAGATCACATTTGAAATTATGATCCTAGCATTTGATATTTTGGATGAAATTAACCCCCCCCCAAGAGTGACTACAGCCCATTCTTACAGTATTACTGCTGGCACTGTTATATAGCACCAATAGTAAAATTGGTTTGATGTCTTGTTTTGTTTTTACAACAAATGGTCCAGAAATTTCATGAAATAATAAATAAATAAGAAGAAAGATAGCTGCAGTTATGAAGTTAAAAGTGACAATGTTTGTACTGTACTAAGAAGGTCTCTAGTAGACACATGAGGCTTGTAACTGACCACATTTGTAGCGGGAAATAGAATGGCAGAAGAGAAAGCAGGGTTACGTCTCCTCTTCCCCATGCATGAGCATTATGCACATACTTCTTATGCACATAAACTCCCTTTCATAATGATGCTGAATTCTTGGATGCTGGGACATGGCTAATAGATCTGCCAAAGGTTGTAGCTCAGGGAAAGCAAGCTTGGTACCCTTTGGACTTCCTCTCCCATCAGCCTTGAGCATTATACCTACTGCTTGGGGCTGATTGGGGGACGGTCAAGTTAAATATCTGGAAGGCACCATGTTGGCTAATGGAGTAGGTCATGCAGACATTCCCACTTGCCCCTCAATATATTTACCACTATGTTGTAGAATAATTCATTTTAATTGGAACTTCTTTTTTTAACTTCTCCTTCCATTTCCTGCATACCCCATTTTTAAAAAGAGATTGGGGTTTTATGTTGAAATTTCATTCCAAGCTTGGCTTGATTTATGAATAAGGAAAACATTGGCGCTATAAATATCACCTTTTTATCCCCAACAACTTATCTTTAGGCTGCCTACCTTTCCTACAGCTGCAAGAAGGTTTATTGCCACTGAAGATGAGACTGGATTGTTTCTGCCTTCCTTGTATAGATTTCACAGTGCTGTGCATGCAGACTTTGGAGTTTATTTGAAGTGTTTGTTACTTAGTCCTTGAATCTGAGCCTCCTGAAAATATGTTCACTTTATAGGGAAGGTTGGATTTACCTGATTATCAGTGTAAAAGGGGAAAAAAGCAAAGCTATTCCAGTGATACTAAAATGATACATTTGGTCCCAAGCATAGCCACTGACCCAAAATATAGTCACTAGACTATAGAAGCTTCTGGGGAAAAATTCAGTAAATCAAATTCATGGGAGATTGCTGGAACCAATACTTTGTATTTTATTATTTTATGATGTTTTAATGATTTTGTTGTACATAATGATATTTTTAAATAGTTGGTGGTTTAGGAATACTCTTATAAATAATAAAATATTTTTAATAGAGGTCCAGTAATGTGCTCTTTTGGGGGAGAAGGATTTTGGCAATACATTAAGAACTGCATGGCATCAGAGATTGAGACTGACATAAATTCTAGATTATCTGGATTGTATGCTTTCAGGGTTCAAAGCCCTTTTCAGGCACAGAAGGGTATTTCAGGTGTCCAACTTCTCCTCTTGTGATTGGCAGACAACATGGCATTTCTGGATTGGCCAGGCATGGTATACGTACTTGCAGCCTAGCCTTTTGACTCTGCTTAGTCAGCATTGTAGGACTTGGAGTTCTTGAGATGTCCGATGTATATCCCCTGCTGATACCCACAAAACCAGCAGTGAGGAAACTGCAGCCTATCAGACCTCCCCATTTGGTCCACAAGGCCATTTTGGCAAACCCACATCCTCCATCCTAACTGAGGTCGTATGTGACCTAAGATGAGTAGAAGAAGAAGAGTTTGGATTTGATATCCCACTTTATCACTAGCCGAAGGAGTCTCAAAGTGGCTAACAATCTTCTTTCCCTTCCTCCCCCACAACAAACACTCTGTGAGGTGAGTGAGGCTGAGAGACTTCAGAGAAGTGTGACTAGCCCAAGGTCACCCACAGCTGCTGTGGAGGAGCAGGGAAGAAACCCGGTTCACCAGATTGAGTCCAGTGCTCTTAACCAATACACCACACTGGCTCTCAGTAGAGTACAGACACAGTTAGGTCAAAAGGTGGTTTCCTAACACCTGCAAAGCCCTGCACAAAGTCCCATGCATGGTGTTTCACAAGTCCCAACAATCAGTTGGTCATCAGGGCTTGCAAAGTGCTGTTCCATTGCCTAATTTCAAACTATATGTGCAAAGACAGATAGGTGGCCCCTTTCCACTTGGTTGAGGACAGGGGGCAGGGAAGGATCCAGCCTCTTGCTCAGATCCTGTTCCACATCCCTGTACTATACAGTACAACAGTTACTCTGAAAAACACTGTTGCTCAGTTCCTCGTAAGGCAGAGATGGGAATCCCAGATTTGCAGGCTGAACGTGGTCTTCCAAGCCTCTCTATCTTGCCCTCAATACTCACCACCAACTGTCTGAGGCCACACCTCTCATTAATTCTGTTCTGCACCATCCTCAAATCCATTTGCCTTCCATTCAAGGAGAATGGCTGTAACCCAGTGGCAGAGCATTTGATTTGCATGCAAAAGGACCTAGGTTGAATCCCTGGTATCTCTAAATAGGACCAGGGATGAGCAAATTTGACAATTTGAGTTTCTCTCATTTCTCCTTTTTTCGGTCTTAAATTCAGTTTTCCACATCAATTTCTATTTATAAACATCCTCATCAGCATTTGTATGTGAATTTCTCTTTACACATTTTTTTACCTGGAGTTTTGCCTAATATATACATATTTGCAAAGCAATTTCCTGTAAAATAATGCATTTTTGTCTTTTACTTTCACTTATCTATGCATTTTAATTCATGCTTTACCCTAGTTCATGAATTTTTGTAATCATTATTTGGCTGGAGGAATGCATTGCAAATTTTTTTTAATTTAAAAAAAATGCAAATTTTGAAGAATAGCCATTTTTGCTTTGTGCATTCTTTTTGAAAGTGAAAATTAGGTACATTCACAATTAAATGTGAACTTAAACAAATTTAACCCCATATTTCCAGGTAGGGGAAGACCCCCTATCTATAACCTTGGACCTGCAGTCTCATCCTGTTTATAGCCTAACTCAATATAAGACAGCTTCCTATGTTCCTATATCTTCCTGTCCATCCTATGTCCAAAAGGAAAAATACACATGAATTCCCCCCCATCAACCCCCCCACCATTATGGGCCTCTGTTTTCTAGGATGTGTGCATTGCTTTGTGCAGGTCATCTGTATGGATATCAGCTCCTCTCCTCCTCCAAGCTACCTCCAGCTGTCTTTCTCTTCTGCTTTGCATTTCTTCCAAGGTTTTTGATGTTGAAATGCATTCATATTTCTTATCAGGACTCAGTCCCTGAGCATATGAAACTTTCTCAAAGAGAAAAGCATGTAGCCAGTTATCCAACACTTATATTTTATTAAGGGTTTCAAAAGGAAGCTTTCTGTCTTTCGCCTGCCATCGCCGGCACAAAATATGTTTCAAAAGGCTGATTTCTCTTCTGCAGAACGATTCATAAACTTTATTCTAAGATGCCAGTGCTGCTCTTTGGGGGGTTGCAGATGGGCTGTAATCAAATGGAATGAGTGATTTCTTACCTGTAGTTCCCACACAGGAGGCTTCAGTGGAGTTTGGAGGATAGTCGTTCCGTATCTTGGCAGCAAGGAAAATGCTTTCTTCTTCACAAGAAATGTTCTTACTTTGGAAGGGAGGCTGATAAACTGATGGTGATAAGACCTGCCACAGAGAGAAGATAAATGTAATATGAAATGCGGGGGGCTCGCAGTGCAATCCTATGTATTGTGCAGTACTACTCAGCAGTAAGTCACATTGACTTCAGTAGGAAATACTAATGGGGAGCAGGTATAAGACTATGGCCAAAGGGTACAACCCTGTACCCTCTCTGGGTGTATGTCTGGGAGTATAACTCAGCAGACTTTCTACTGAGTAGAACAGGGGTGAAGAACATTTTCTAGCTTGCAGACTGCATTGTCTCATATTTAATTTTCCAAGGGGCTGTTGGTGCTGGTGGCAGGTGCAGCCAGGGGCAAAAGTGGGCATGGTCAGAAGAAATTTGTGGGTGGAGCAATCCATGTAAATCCAGCATTTGTACAAAAGGCTACATTCCAGTCTGATGGCCCCTTTCCCCCATGTTTAACAGGGGGATGTATGTGCTTGAGGAGGGCACAGCCAGAGGCAAAGGTGGGTATGACCTTGCAGACGAGTCCAGTATCCATACCACCAACCAAATGAGGAATGTCCGCTGGGAGGAGAGTGCAGAAATCAGAAACACAATGGTGCACTTGCATCAGCACAACCGTGATCAGTTTGGTTGCACCAAGTGTGGAGCTTCTGGGGTACCACAGCAGGCACCACAACTATTAAGTCTAATGGACAGTGAGAGGCAGGGAGCCCTGGATTTTGGCATCACAAAGGTGATAGAGGCTGGTATCCGCA
>OFHU01000521.1:0-12066 GCA_900245905.1 Lacerta viridis
ATCTACCCGATTTGCGTGACTGCGATTTGGCAGCAGCACAACACCAAACTAAGCGCAGGAAGTGTGCCTACACCATGGCACCCCCACAAGACCAAACTAAGTGAAGGAAGCATGTCCAAAGGTGGCTCTTCTGCTTTCTGTGCAAAGTAACCAGAAAGCAGCACGTTGGGCTACGTTTGGACTTCCTAGGTTTCCATCTACCCGATTTGCGTGACTGCGATTTGGCAGCACCACAACACCAAACTATGTGCAGGAAGCGTGCCTACACTTTGGCACCCCCACAAGACCAAACTAAGTGAAGGAAGCATGTCCAAAGGTGGCTCTTCTGCTTTCTGTGCAAAGTAACCAGAAAGCAGCACGTTGGGCTACGTTTGGACTTCCTAGGTTTCCATCTACCCGATTTGCGTGACTGCGATTTGGCAGCAGCACAACACCAAACTAAGCGCAGGAAGTGTGCCTACACCATTTGGCACCCCCACAAGACCAAACTAAGTGAAGGAAGCATGTCCAAAGGTGGCTCTTCTGCTTTCTGTGCAAAGTAACCAGAAAGCAGCACGTTGGGCTACGTTTGGACTTCCTAGGTTTCCATCTACCCGATTTGCGTGACTGCGATTTGGCAGCAGCACAACACCAAACTAAGCGCAGGAAGTGTGCCTACACCATGGCACCCCCACAAGACCAAACTAAGTGAAGGAAGCATGTCCGAAGGTGGCTCTTCTGCTTTCTGTGCAAAGTAACCAGAAAGCAGCACGTTGGGCTACGTTTGGACTTCCTAGGTTTCCATCTACCCGATTTGCGTGACTGCGATTTGGCAGCACCACAACACCAAACTATGTGCAGGAAGCGTGCCTGGACACTTTGGCACCCCCACAAGACCAAACTAATTGAAGGAAGCATGTCCAAAGGTGGCTCTTCTGCTTTCTGTGCAAAGTAACCAGAAAGCAGCACGTTGGGCTACGTTTGGACTTCCTAGGTTTCCATCTACCCGATTTGCGTGACTGCGATTTGGCAGCAGCACAACACCAAACTAAGCGCAGGAAGTGTGCCTACACCATGGCACCCCCACAAGACCAAACTAAGTGAAGGAAGCATGTCCGAAGGTGGCTCTTCTGCTTTCTGTGCAAAGTAACCAGAAAGCAGCACGTTGGGCTACGTTTGGACTTCCTAGGTTTCCATCTACCCGATTTGCGTGACTGCGATTTGGCAGCACCACAACACCAAACTATGTGCAGGAAGCGTGCGGACTACACTTTGGCACCCCCACAAGACCAAACTAATTGAAGGAAGCATGTCCAAAGGTGGCTCTTCTGCTTTCTGTGCAAAGTAACCAGAAAGCAGCACGTTGGGCTACGTTTGGACTTCCTAGGTTTCCATCTACCCGATTTGCGTGACTGCGATTTGGCAGCACCACAACACCAAACTATGTGCAGGAAGCGTGCCTACACTTTGGCACCCCCACAAGACCAAACTAAGTGAAGGAAGCATGTCCAAAGGTGGCTCTTCTGCTTTCTGTGCAAAGTAACCAGAAAGCAGCACGTTGGGCTACGTTTGGACTTCCTAGGTTTCCATCTACCCGATTTGCGTGACTGCGATTTGGCAGCACCACAACACCAAACTAAGCGCAGGAAGTGTGCCTACACACTTTGGCACCCCCACAAGACCAAACTAAGTGAAGGAAGCATGTCCAAAGGTGGCTCTTCTGCTTTCTGTGCAAAGTAACCAGAAAGCAGCACGTTGGGCTACGTTTGGACTTCCTAGGTTTCCATCTACCCGATTTGCGTGACTGCGATTTGGCAGCAGCACAACACCAAACTAAGCGCAGGAAGTGTGCCTACACCATGGCACCCCCACAAGACCAAACTAAGTGAAGGAAGCATGTCCGAAGGTGGCTCTTCTGCTTTCTGTGCAAAGTAACCAGAAAGCAGCACGTTGGGCTACGTTTGGACTTCCTAGGTTTCCATCTACCCGATTTGCGTGACTGCGATTTGGCAGCACCACAACACCAAACTATGTGCAGGAAGCGTGCCTGGACACTTTGGCACCCCCACAAGACCAAACTAATTGAAGGAAGCATGTCCAAAGGTGGCTCTTCTGCTTTCTGTGCAAAGTAACCAGAAAGCAGCACGTTGGGCTACGTTTGGACTTCCTAGGTTTCCATCTACCCGATTTGCGTGACTGCGATTTGGCAGCAGCACAACACCAAACTAAGCGCAGGAAGTGTGCCTACACCATGGCACCCCCACAAGACCAAACTAAGTGAAGGAAGCATGTCCGAAGGTGGCTCTTCTGCTTTCTGTGCAAAGTAACCAGAAAGCAGCACGTTGGGCTACGTTTGGACTTCCTAGGTTTCCATCTACCCGATTTGCGTGACTGCGATTTGGCAGCACCACAACACCAAACTAAGCGCAGGAAGTGTGCCTACACCTTTGGCACCCCCACAAGACCAAACTAAGTGAAGGAAGCATGTCCAAAGGTGGCTCTTCTGCTTTCTGTGCAAAGTAACCAGAAAGCAGCACGTTGGGCTACGTTTGGACTTCCTAGGTTTCCATCTACCCGATTTGCGTGACTGCGATTTGGCAGCACCACAACACCAAACTATGTGCAGGAAGTGTGCCTACACTTTGGCACCCCCACAAGACCAAACTAATTGAAGGAAGCATGTCCAAAGGTGGCTCTTCTGCTTTCTGTGCAAAGTAACCAGAAAGCAGCACGTTGGGCTACGTTTGGACTTCCTAGGTTTCCATCTACCCGATTTGCGTGACTGCGATTTGGCAGCACCACAACACCAAACTATGTGCAGGAAGCGTGCCGGACACTTTGGCACCCCCACAAGACCAAACTAATTGAAGGAAGCATGTCCAAAGGTGGCTCTTCTGCTTTCTGTGCAAAGTAACCAGAAAGCAGCACGTTGGGCTACGTTTGGACTTCCTAGGTTTCCATCTACCCGATTTGCGTGACTGCGATTTGGCAGCAGCACAACACCAAACTAAGCGCAGGAAGTGTGCCTACACCATGGCACCCCCACAAGACCAAACTAAGTGAAGGAAGCATGTCCGAAGGTGGCTCTTCTGCTTTCTGTGCAAAGTAACCAGAAAGCAGCACGTTGGGCTACGTTTGGACTTCCTAGGTTTCCATCTACCCGATTTGCGTGACTGCGATTTGGCAGCACCACAACACCAAACTATGTGCAGGAAGCGTGCCTACACTTTGGCACCCCCACAAGACCAAACTAATTGAAGGAAGCATGTCCAAAGGTGGCTCTTCTGCTTTCTGTGCAAAGTAACCAGAAAGCAGCACGTTGGGCTACGTTTGGACTTCCTAGGTTTCCATCTACCCGATTTGCGTGACTGCGATTTGGCAGCACCACAACACCAAACTATGTGCAGGAAGCGTGCCGGACACTTTGGCACCCCCACAAGACCAAACTAATTGAAGGAAGCATGTCCAAAGGTGGCTCTTCTGCTTTCTGTGCAAAGTAACCAGAAAGCAGCACGTTGGGCTACGTTTGGACTTCCTAGGTTTCCATCTACCCGATTTGCGTGACTGCGATTTGGCAGCACCACAACACCAAACTAATGTGCAGGAAGCGTGCCTACACTTTGGCACCCCCACAAGACCAAACTAATTGAAGGAAGCATGTCCAAAGGTGGCTCTTCTGCTTTCTGTGCAAAGTAACCAGAAAGCAGCACGTTGGGCTACGTTTGGACTTCCTAGGTTTCCATCTACCCGATTTGCGTGACTGCGATTTGGCAGCACCACAACACCAAACTATGTGCAGGAAGCGTGCCTACACTTTGGCACCCCCACAAGACCAAACTAATTGAAGGAAGCATGTCCAAAGGTGGCTCTTCTGCTTTCTGTGCAAAGTAACCAGAAAGCAGCACGTTGGGCTACTACGTTTGGACTTCCTAGGTTTCCATCTACCCGATTTGCGTGACTGCGATTTGGCAGCACCACAACACCAAACTATGTGCAGGAAGCGTGCCTGGACACTTTGGCACCCCCACAAGACCAAACTAAGTTGAAGGAAGCATGTCCAAAGGTGGCTCTTCTGCTTTCTGTGCAAAGTAACCAGAAAGCAGCACGTTGGGCTACGTTTGGACTTCCTAGGTTTCCATCTACCCGATTTGCGTGACTGCGATTTGGCAGCAGCACAACACCAAACTAAGCGCAGGAAGTGTGCCTACACCATGGCACCCCCACAAGACCAAACTAAGTGAAGGAAGCATGTCCGAAGGTGGCTCTTCTGCTTTCTGTGCAAAGTAACCAGAAAGCAGCACGTTGGGCTACGTTTGGACTTCCTAGGTTTCCATCTACCCGATTTGCGTGACTGCGATTTGGCAGCACCACAACACCAAACTATGTGCAGGAAGCGTGCCTACACTTTGGCACCCCCACAAGACCAAACTAATTGAAGGAAGCATGTCCAAAGGTGGCTCTTCTGCTTTCTGTGCAAAGTAACCAGAAAGCAGCACGTTGGGCTACGTTTGGACTTCCTAGGTTTCCATCTACCCGATTTGCGTGACTGCGATTTGGCAGCACCACAACACCAAACTAAGTGCAGGAAGCGTGCCTACACTTTGGCACCCCCACAAGACCAAACTAATTGAAGGAAGCATGTCCAAAGGTGGCTCTTCTGCTTTCTGTGCAAAGTAACCAGAAAGCAGCACGTTGGGCTACGTTTGGACTTCCTAGGTTTCCATCTACCCGATTTGCGTGACTGCGATTTGGCAGCACCACAACACCAAACTAAGCGCAGGAAGTGTGCCTACACCATGGCACCCCCACAAGACCAAACTAAGTGAAGGAAGCATGTCCAAAGGTGGCTCTTCTGCTTTCTGTGCAAAGTAACCAGAAAGCAGCACGTTGGGCTACGTTTGGACTTCCTAGGTTTCCATCTACCCGATTTGCGTGACTGCGATTTGGCAGCAGCACAACACCAAACTAAGCGCAGGAAGTGTGCCTACACCATGGCACCCCCACAAGACCAAACTAAGTGAAGGAAGCATGTCCGAAGGTGGCTCTTCTGCTTTCTGTGCAAAGTAACCAGAAAGCAGCACGTTGGGCTACGTTTGGACTTCCTAGGTTTCCATCTACCCGATTTGCGTGACTGCGATTTGGCAGCACCACAACACCAAACTATGTGCAGGAAGCGTGCCTGGACACTTTGGCACCCCCACAAGACCAAACTAATTGAAGGAAGCATGTCCAAAGGTGGCTCTTCTGCTTTCTGTGCAAAGTAACCAGAAAGCAGCACGTTGGGCTACGTTTGGACTTCCTAGGTTTCCATCTACCCGATTTGCGTGACTGCGATTTGGCAGCAGCACAACACCAAACTAAGCGCAGGAAGTGTGCCTACACCATGGCACCCCCACAAGACCAAACTAAGTGAAGGAAGCATGTCCGAAGGTGGCTCTTCTGCTTTCTGTGCAAAGTAACCAGAAAGCAGCACGTTGGGCTACGTTTGGACTTCCTAGGTTTCCATCTACCCGATTTGCGTGACTGCGATTTGGCAGCACCACAACACCAAACTAAGCGCAGGAAGTGTGCCTACACCATTTGGCACCCCCACAAGACCAAACTAAGTGAAGGAAGCATGTCCAAAGGTGGCTCTTCTGCTTTCTGTGCAAAGTAACCAGAAAGCAGCACGTTGGGCTACGTTTGGACTTCCTAGGTTTCCATCTACCCGATTTGCGTGACTGCGATTTGGCAGCACCACAACACCAAACTATGTGCAGGAAGCGTGCCTGGACACTTTGGCACCCCCACAAGACCAAACTAATTGAAGGAAGCATGTCCAAAGGTGGCTCTTCTGCTTTCTGTGCAAAGTAACCAGAAAGCAGCACGTTGGGCTACGTTTGGACTTCCTAGGTTTCCATCTACCCGATTTGCGTGACTGCGATTTGGCAGCAGCACAACACCAAACTAAGCGCAGGAAGTGTGCCTACACCATGGCACCCCCACAAGACCAAACTAAGTGAAGGAAGCATGTCCAAAGGTGGCTCTTCTGCTTTCTGTGCAAAGTAACCAGAAAGCAGCACGTTGGGCTACGTTTGGACTTCCTAGGTTTCCATCTACCCGATTTGCGTGACTGCGATTTGGCAGCACCACAACACCAAACTATGTGCAGGAAGCGTGCGGACACTTTGGCACCCCCACAAGACCAAACTAATTGAAGGAAGCATGTCCAAAGGTGGCTCTTCTGCTTTCTGTGCAAAGTAACCAGAAAGCAGCACGTTGGGCTACGTTTGGACTTCCTAGGTTTCCATCTACCCGATTTGCGTGACTGCGATTTGGCAGCACCACAACACCAAACTAAGCGCAGGAAGCGTGCCTACACTTTGGCACCCCCACAAGACCAAACTAAGTGAAGGAAGCATGTCCAAAGGTGGCTCTTCTGCTTTCTGTGCAAAGTAACCAGAAAGCAGCACGTTGGGCTACGTTTGGACTTCCTAGGTTTCCATCTACCCGATTTGCGTGACTGCGATTTGGCAGCACCACAACACCAAACTATGTGCAGGAAGCGTGCCTACACTTTGGCACCCCCACAAGACCAAACTAATTGAAGGAAGCATGTCCAAAGGTGGCTCTTCTGCTTTCTGTGCAAAGTAACCAGAAAGCAGCACGTTGGGCTACGTTTGGACTTCCTAGGTTTCCATCTACCCGATTTGCGTGACTGCGATTTGGCAGCAGCACAACACCAAACTAAGCGCAGGAAGTGTGCCTACACCATGGCACCCCCACAAGACCAAACTAAGTGAAGGAAGCATGTCCGAAGGTGGCTCTTCTGCTTTCTGTGCAAAGTAACCAGAAAGCAGCACGTTGGGCTACGTTTGGACTTCCTAGGTTTCCATCTACCCGATTTGCGTGACTGCGATTTGGCAGCACCACAACACCAAACTATGTGCAGGAAGCGTGTGGACACTTTGGCACCCCACAAGACCAAACTAATTGAAGGAAGCATGTCCAAAGGTGGCTCTTCTGCTTTCTGTGCAAAGTAACCAGAAAGCAGCACGTTGGGCTACGTTTGGACTTCCTAGGTTTCCATCTACCCGATTTGCGTGACTGCGATTTGGCAGCACCACAACACCAAACTATGTGCAGGAAGCGTGCCTACACTTTGGCACCCCCACAAGACCAAACTAAGTGAAGGAAGCATGTCCAAAGGTGGCTCTTCTGCTTTCTGTGCAAAGTAACCAGAAAGCAGCACGTTGGGCTACGTTTGGACTTCCTAGGTTTCCATCTACCCGATTTGCGTGACTGCGATTTGGCAGCAGCACAACACCAAACTAAGCGCAGGAAGTGTGCCTACACCATGGCACCCCCACAAGACCAAACTAAGTGAAGGAAGCATGTCCGAAGGTGGCTCTTCTGCTTTCTGTGCAAAGTAACCAGAAAGCAGCACGTTGGGCTACGTTTGGACTTCCTAGGTTTCCATCTACCCGATTTGCGTGACTGCGATTTGGCAGCACCACAACACCAAACTAAGCGCAGGAAGTGTGCCTACACTTTGGCACCCCCACAAGACCAAACTAAGTGAAGGAAGCATGTCCAAAGGTGGCTCTTCTGCTTTCTGTGCAAAGTAACCAGAAAGCAGCACGTTGGGCTACGTTTGGACTTCCTAGGTTTCCATCTACCCGATTTGCGTGACTGCGATTTGGCAGCACCACAACACCAAACTATGTGCAGGAAGCGTGCCTGGACACTTTGGCACCCCCACAAGACCAAACTAATTGAAGGAAGCATGTCCAAAGGTGGCTCTTCTGCTTTCTGTGCAAAGTAACCAGAAAGCAGCACGTTGGGCTACGTTTGGACTTCCTAGGTTTCCATCTACCCGATTTGCGTGACTGCGATTTGGCAGCACCACAACACCAAACTAAGCGCAGGAAGTGTGCCTACACCATGGCACCCCCACAAGACCAAACTAAGTGAAGGAAGCATGTCCGAAGGTGGCTCTTCTGCTTTCTGTGCAAAGTAACCAGAAAGCAGCACGTTGGGCTACGTTTGGACTTCCTAGGTTTCCATCTACCCGATTTGCGTGACTGCGATTTGGCAGCACCACAACACCAAACTAAGCGCAGGAAGTGTGCCTACACTTTGGCACCCCCACAAGACCAAACTAAGTGAAGGAAGCATGTCCAAAGGTGGCTCTTCTGCTTTCTGTGCAAAGTAACCAGAAAGCAGCACGTTGGGCTACGTTTGGACTTCCTAGGTTTCCATCTACCCGATTTGCGTGACTGCGATTTGGCAGCACCACAACACCAAACTATGTGCAGGAAGCGTGACACTTTGGCACCCCCACAAGACCAAACTAAGTGAAGGAAGCATGTCCAAAGGTGGCTCTTCTGCTTTCTGTGCAAAGTAACCAGAAAGCAGCACGTTGGGCTACGTTTGGACTTCCTAGGTTTCCATCTACCCGATTTGCGTGACTGCGATTTGGCAGCAGCACAACACCAAACTAAGCGCAGGAAGTGTGCCTACACCATGGCACCCCCACAAGACCAAACTAAGTGAAGGAAGCATGTCCGAAGGTGGCTCTTCTGCTTTCTGTGCAAAGTAACCAGAAAGCAGCACGTTGGGCTACGTTTGGACTTCCTAGGTTTCCATCTACCCGATTTGCGTGACTGCGATTTGGCAGCACCACAACACCAAACTAAGCGCAGGAAGTGTGCCTACACCATGGCACCCCCACAAGACCAAACTAAGTGAAGGAAGCATGTCCAAAGGTGGCTCTTCTGCTTTCTGTGCAAAGTAACCAGAAAGCAGCACGTTGGGCTACGTTTGGACTTCCTAGGTTTCCATCTACCCGATTTGCGTGACTGCGATTTGGCAGCACCACAACACCAAACTATGTGCAGGAAGCGTGCCTACACTTTGGCACCCCCACAAGACCAAACTAAGTGAAGGAAGCATGTCCAAAGGTGGCTCTTCTGCTTTCTGTGCAAAGTAACCAGAAAGCAGCACGTTGGGCTACGTTTGGACTTCCTAGGTTTCCATCTACCCGATTTGCGTGACTGCGATTTGCAGCAGCACCACAACACCAAACTAAGCGCAGGAAGTGTGCCTACACCATTGGCACCCCCACAAGACCAAACTAAGTGAAGGAAGCATGTCCAAAGGTGGCTCTTCTGCTTTCTGTGCAAAGTAACCAGAAAGCAGCACGTTGGGCTACGTTTGGACTTCCTAGGTTTCCATCTACCCGATTTGCGTGACTGCGATTTGGCAGCACCACAACACCAAACTATGTGCAGGAAGCGTGCCGGACACTTTGGCACCCCCACAAGACCAAACTAATTGAAGGAAGCATGTCCAAAGGTGGCTCTTCTGCTTTCTGTGCAAAGTAACCAGAAAGCAGCACGTTGGGCTACGTTTGGACTTCCTAGGTTTCCATCTACCCGATTTGCGTGACTGCGATTTGGCAGCAGCACAACACCAAACTAAGCGCAGGAAGCGTGCCTACACCATTGGCACCCCCACAAGACCAAACTAAGTGAAGGAAGCATGTCCAAAGGTGGCTCTTCTGCTTTCTGTGCAAAGTAACCAGAAAGCAGCACGTTGGGCTACGTTTGGACTTCCTAGGTTTCCATCTACCCGATTTGCGTGACTGCGATTTGGCAGCACCACAACACCAAACTATGTGCAGGAAGCGTGCCGGACACTTTGGCACCCCCACAAGACCAAACTAATTGAAGGAAGCATGTCCAAAGGTGGCTCTTCTGCTTTCTGTGCAAAGTAACCAGAAAGCAGCACGTTGGGCTACGTTTGGACTTCCTAGGTTTCCATCTACCCGATTTGCGTGACTGCGATTTGGCAGCAGCACAACACCAAACTAAGCGCAGGAAGTGTGCCTACACCATGGCACCCCCACAAGACCAAACTAAGTGAAGGAAGCATGTCCGAAGGTGGCTCTTCTGCTTTCTGTGCAAAGTAACCAGAAAGCAGCACGTTGGGCTACGTTTGGACTTCCTAGGTTTCCATCTACCCGATTTGCGTGACTGCGATTTGGCAGCACCACAACACCAAACTATGTGCAGGAAGCGTGTGGACACTTTGGCACCCCCACAAGACCAAACTAATTGAAGGAAGCATGTCCAAAGGTGGCTCTTCTGCTTTCTGTGCAAAGTAACCAGAAAGCAGCACGTTGGGCTACGTTTGGACTTCCTAGGTTTCCATCTACCCGATTTGCGTGACTGCGATTTGGCAGCAGCACAACACCAAACTAAGCGCAGGAAGTGTGCCTACACCATGGCACCCCCACAAGACCAAACTAAGTGAAGGAAGCATGTCCGAAGGTGGCTCTTCTGCTTTCTGTGCAAAGTAACCAGAAAGCAGCACGTTGGGCTACGTTTGGACTTCCTAGGTTTCCATCTACCCGATTTGCGTGACTGCGATTTGGCAGCACCACAACACCAAACTATGTGCAGGAAGCGTGCCGGACACTTTGGCACCCCCACAAGACCAAACTAATTGAAGGAAGCATGTCCAAAGGTGGCTCTTCTGCTTTCTGTGCAAAGTAACCAGAAAGCAGCACGTTGGGCTACGTTTGGACTTCCTAGGTTTCCATCTACCCGATTTGCGTGACTGCGATTTGGCAGCACCACAACACCAAACTAAGCGCAGGAAGCGTGCCTACACCTTTGGCACCCCCACAAGACCAAACTAAGTGAAGGAAGCATGTCCGAAGGTGGCTCTTCTGCTTTCTGTGCAAAGTAACCAGAAAGCAGCACGTTGGGCTACGTTTGGACTTCCTAGGTTTCCATCTACCCGATTTGCGTGACTGCGATTTGGCAGCACCACAACACCAAACTATGTGCAGGAAGCGTGCCGGACACTTTGGCACCCCCACAAGACCAAACTAATTGAAGGAAGCATGTCCAAAGGTGGCTCTTCTGCTTTCTGTGCAAAGTAACCAGAAAGCAGCACGTTGGGCTACGTTTGGACTTCCTAGGTTTCCATCTACCCGATTTGCGTGACTGCGATTTGGCAGCACCACAACACCAAACTAAGCGCAGGAAGCGTGCCTACACTTTGGCACCCCCACAAGACCAAACTAAGTGAAGGAAGCATGTCCGAAGGTGGCTCTTCTGCTTTCTGTGCAAAGTAACCAGAAAGCAGCACGTTGGGCTACGTTTGGACTTCCTAGGTTTCCATCTACCCGATTTGCGTGACTGCGATTTGGCAGCACCACAACACCAAACTATGTGCAGGAAGCGTGCCTACACTTTGGCACCCCCACAAGACCAAACTAATTGAAGGAAGCATGTCCAAAGGTGGCTCTTCTGCTTTCTGTGCAAAGTAACCAGAAAGCAGCACGTTGGGCTACGTTTGGACTTCCTAGGTTTCCATCTACCCGATTTGCGTGACTGCGATTTGGCAGCAGCACAACACCAAACTAAGCGCAGGAAGTGTGCCTACACCATGGCACCCCCACAAGACCAAACTAAGTGAAGGAAGCATGTCCAAAGGTGGCTCTTCTGCTTTCTGTGCAAAGTAACCAGAAAGCAGCACGTTGGGCTACGTTTGGACTTCCTAGGTTTCCATCTACCCGATTTGCGTGACTGCGATTTGGCAGCACCACAACACCAAACTATGTGCAGGAAGCGTGCCTACACTTTGGCACCCCCACAAGACCAAACTAATTGAAGGAAGCATGTCCAAAGGTGGCTCTTCTGCTTTCTGTGCAAAGTAACCAGAAAGCAGCACGTTGGGCTACGTTTGGACTTCCTAGGTTTCCATCTACCCGATTTGCGTGACTGCGATTTGGCAGCAGCACAACACCAAACTAAGCGCAGGAAGTGTGCCTACACCATGGCACCCCCACAAGACCAAACTAAGTGAAGGAAGCATGTCCGAAGGTGGCTCTTCTGCTTTCTGTGCAAAGTAACCAGAAAGCAGCACGTTGGGCTACGTTTGGACTTCCTAGGTTTCCATCTACCCGATTTGCGTGACTGCGATTTGGCAGCACCACAACACCAAACTAAGCGCAGGAAGTGTGCCTACACCATGGCACCCCCACAAGACCAAACTAAGTGAAGGAAGCATGTCCAAAGGTGGCTCTTCTGCTTT
>OFHU01001031.1:0-35626 GCA_900245905.1 Lacerta viridis
GGAAGTGTTCAGGCCCACGCTTTCTGTTCAGGTCTTGCAGCAGGATCATAGACGTGTTTACACAACGAGTTCAATGTGACTCACTCCCTCGTCCCTGCTTTTAGAATATGTAACCTATAGGAGAACAGCCCCGGTCTTAATTCCGCTTGCTTCCTTCGAATTAAGCCCCGCACCATTCAACAGGGCAAGCCAGCTACTTGAAATCCTCCCTAGGTGCTGGTCTGTTGAAATTATGACCACGGAGTGGACCTGTCTCAAGAAGTGGCTGATAAATCGGCCTCAATAGGGACTGGGAACCTAGGAGGCTATCTTAAGAGGAGTCGATAATGTGTTGACAATGGCAATTCAGGGTTTCAGGAGACGCATTTCCCCAGATCCATCAGAATTGAACTGGGAACTTTTTGCATGCAAACTATACGTTCTACCATAAAGGCTCTACCAATCCTAAAATGCCATAGCTATAGATTATAGAGTGGCACCAAATCCTGCTATGTTGGGGGGCGGGGTTTGGGGACCTGTTTATGGATTCAGGAAGGGTCAACAATTGAGGCAGGGTCTTCTCAGATGGTGCGTTCTCCCCATATTTCACGCCTCCGCCCCCTAACCGGCTGTGTTCTCCTCCAGCCGTTTATACATAATTAGGTGGGGAGGGGTGTTTGTGTGTTTCTCAGATTTCAACATTTCCCAAACGATTTAAGGTTTAGATGAGCGCTTCTCACAAAACTGGACCATCAGAACATCCTCGGTTAACCTCTAGTGAAATTAGGCGTTTGGCTCTTTCTAAATGAAGCCTTTAAATGTGACTTTTCTAAAGACAATGACACTAGCGAGACTGGCTGTTGCTTAACTGCTGGAGATTAATTTCGCTTTAATTGCTAGTCTTATTTGACTGCTCCTCTGGTTATCCAGGACAGGGGGTCTGCAGACTTCAGGCTTGCGGGGAGGGGGCGGCGGTCTGCTTTGAGCTTGTTGGTTTTGCTGGAACACCAAGATCCCCCAAGATCCGCCTGGTTTCAAAAGCCAGATCCTTAAAAATTAAAGGACCCAGAGCCTACGGATGTGCTTCGAGTCCCAAGAACTGACCGGAGCTCGCAGTCTTTCCAGGAGAGAGGGGGAAAGCCAGCTCTGGTTTCCCCCAAGCCATTTAAAACCGGAGTGGGTGAAGTCATTTAGTGGTGGTTGATACAATCGGAAGTCCAAAATGTTTGCAAATCAACTACCGGTAGCTATAGAGCCAGATCTATCTTGCGGACACTCTGAAGATATCTAATGAAGAGAAGGGGATACAAAATAGCATGATTAGACTCCATACAGGATCCCTTGGAAGGCGGAAGTCAATTCCTTTGTGATCCATGGGACTTTATTGCCATGTAAACTGGAAGGGGAGGGAATGGAGATATGACCATTGATCTGAATGGGCATTTACCTGTAGTTTGCTTCTGTGATGTGTGGTTTCTGTGCAGTCCCACGTTGTTGAATCTACTTTCTAACGTTGTCCTTACGGTGTGTTTGTGTGGGAAGGTTCATTTGCAATCTCCTTTTGAGGAGACCACGAAATCACTGGGTCCTCGTGAAAGGGAAAGGGAACTTTTCAAGAATTCCTTCCTGGCGCTAACCTGTTGTTGGTGTTCTCTGTGAAAATATGTCCTTTTAAACGCCTGTTCCCTTATTAAGGGACACAGGAAAGCTTCGCTAAATCCCGATCAATTGTCCTAAATTAGCCTACCTTCTAACGCGACTGCTGCGACTAATAACCTAACAGTTCAGGACAAGTCCACGCTGTGCGCTGGTTTCGTACAGCACGCTTTTTGCCGTCTTGCGTTCCCGCAGCCCGATCCTACGCATGTTTGCTTACCAACAAGCCTCGGTGGGGTTTTAATACAAGCTGCACATAAGGCAAGCTGTACATAGGTTCGCGAGCTCCAGTTCAATAGGATCCGGCTGCGTTTGCGCGCCAGCGCGCAGTTTGAGATGCTTTGATTCGTGAGTTGCAGACCAATGAAATAGTCCCGCGGGGAGATGGGTTGGCAGTCTTAGGATCAGGATCTCATTCGGCCTCCTTGAACCCCCCCCCCCCGGCCGTCATCCCCAACCATTAAATGACAATTCTACCGTGTAAACCTCGCTTATAAATATATGGAAACTCAACCAGCTACATTCTAGTTAGAATTTAACAGAGTTGCAGAAATAACTATAAATACGTTGGCCGCTGCTATCAGCACCCGGTGCTCGCTCCTCCCAGCATATCCCGGCAGTGAAGCCTCAAATTAAGATCTGCATTGTAATGTAAATAAACAGGTAAAGATGCAGCTGTCAGGAAGGCAGTGACGAGGCAAGCTGCACCTGTTGAGTTTATACTTCCAGATCGTTCACTTTTCTTCTCTCCAGGAACTCTTTAATTTCACGAAGCAGAGGATACATTCGCAGCCTGGACTCCCGGACTCAATTCTGTTCAGGGGTTTATTTAAAACCATACGGTTCTATACAGTGAGTAGAACCGAGTATAGGAACCTATCCCACCGCCAGCAAAAGTCCTATTTCTCCCAGGGAAATCTATTGGCTCCGAAATCCTAAAATAGACCACCCTGCCACCGAAGTCCCATTCGTATTAGTACAAGGTTAGGATCGCTTCCTCTAGTTCCGCGAGATATGTTTTAGGCTTGGGATGGCAGAGCAGTAAGTAATGTATCTGGGCATATGCAGAGTGCCTTTCCCGCCCCACTGAGTAACGAAAGCCTCCCATTCTCCCCATCTTGGCGGGATCCGGCTTTCTGGGTCAAAGGAAAGGCTTGAAAAAGAGAATTTCCTCTCTTAAACTAAATTTACCAGCTTCCCATTCCAAACAGCATTTCTTTAAAACGAACCATTCGGCGGATTTTCAAGTTTGTCAGGCGTTAATTGGCAAGTGTCTGAACGAAACCCGGACATCATTTACGGATTAATGGGGGTTTTTCTTCCGGAACATGACCGTGTGTTTAGGATCTCTGCCAATATCGTCGCACAGCCCAGCCTAGAATTTGCTTTGCTGTCCTGTCCTCTGTGCGTTTACACGGGATTAAGTCCCCCCCCCGCCGCGACCAGGGATACTTCCTCCGGAATAGAATCGCACCCCGAGTCCCAGTGGGACTTTAACAGGGGCGTAAAGGGAAGGAGCTGCGGATCCGGCTGAAAAGAAGGCGCTTCGTTGTGGTGGCATCCAAATATCTCCTCCCTTTTGCAGCCTCTAGTTTCACACGCAGCTGAATGCAGCGGCAAAGTTCTGGATCAAGGATTTAAGCAGTGAAAAGAGTCGAGCAGCCCTCTGCTTTTGTCAGTCTTCCTAAAGTAGAAAAGCCTGTTTCGGGTTTAATTGTTGTTGAATGCCAGCCACGATTATCTTACATTTGTGTTTGTGCGACAATAGTCCATAGCGCCACGCTATACTCTATATCTTAGAACCTAAGAAGAATCCCATAGACTCAAATCACAGAGTCAGAACAGAAAACTCACCTAGCTGAATCTATGGTCTTGCCTGCTGATCGTTTGCTCAAATGCGGTTCTATAATAAGTGGCCCGGCTTTGGACCGCATTCATGCCCGGTAACCATCTCCGGAGTGAGCGAGTTGCGTGCCCATCCTCTCGAACAATGCTCTACAATTTGAGAGCGTATCCAACGCCCACAACACAAAGTATTCGGAAACCCACTCGACACAAATGAAAGCGACCAAGCCAAGGCCATTCTTATAGTTGTGGGACGAGTTATGCGGGATTTAAAAACTCCATTGCACAAAAGCCGCTTCCTATTACAAACCCGAGCACTCCTCCATCACGTATTTAGCAAAGTGCAAGAAAAGCTTGAGGAGCTGCATGTGGTTAGAGAGTGCACATCTCGTCGCAGTATAAGTCCTGACACCCACCCTATTTTGCACAATGGTGAAGAACAGTCATCTTTTAACACCAAAAGCTGGTCACAAGAGAAACGGGAGAGGGGGCTGAAGCAAGAGTTCCTGGCCGAGCCGCATTGTTGCATGTGCTGGGTTCGACCTGTTTGAAGTACAACTCTCGTGCTCCAATGGAAGAATGAGTGACAAGCGAGCAGCACACACTGCGTATCATGCACACCCACCCGCGCCAGGTCGCGCAGTGCCAGGATTGCAGAATTTACAGATGATGGCCTATGGCCATCAGTTTTGATTTCCTTTCATGCGATATCCTCGGCATGTCAGTGAGTTTGATGCTTTGTCCATATGGGGTGTGAGAGACTTCTCCTCACAACGTCATTGGTGAGCAAACGTCAATCTGAAAAAAGAGTATGCATATAATAGGCCTCTAGATCTGCGCGGTTCTCCCATCCCCTTGGCAATCTGGCTAATAACTCTGCCCATACAGGAAACTGCAATAAGCCTCCAGCTTCAGAGATCCACCGCCCGATCCTATGCAGAGTTAGGTGCGCAGAATCTCGCTGATTTCAATCGGTTTAGGCTCAGCCAGCTCTGCTTCACCTGCTTCGTTTACAATTACATCCATTGCCTTGACTAGCCTGCAATTTTCACTCACTTCTGTCAAAAGGGTGTGTCTTAAAACCATTTTTTGTTTGTTTGTTTTCCCAATAGTGACTTGGGGTTTTGGGAGAACAAACCAGACTGAGAAGTCTGAGTGAGATCAGGCAGTGTTCAAATTGCTCGGAGCCAGAGTGGATTGCTTTACAGAGTACTGTGGGTGTCCTATACAGTTTGAGCCAGTGCATGTTTGTGCACCTGGCTAGATGGCATAGCCTTTCACTTCTAGGCAATTAAAAAAAAAGTGTGTACATAGAAATGATTTATTGGTAAATGAGCGATTTCCCCACTCCCCATGTCTTCTGGGAAGATGCAAATCATATGTGGATATTTGTCCTTCAGGCATAACAACAACAACAA
Organism: Lacerta viridis; assembly: GCA_900245905.1. Taxonomy (NCBI): domain Eukaryota; kingdom Metazoa; phylum Chordata; class Lepidosauria; order Squamata; family Lacertidae; genus Lacerta; species Lacerta viridis. Next base: position 4,899 of record OFHU01001031.1, read on the forward strand.
TTCTTAAGGCATCCATTGCAATTTAAAGGAGAGCTGGGAACCTTAGGCCTGGCACTACAAAGATATTATTAATGTAGGCTCTAGAGAGGAACATGTCCAGAGGAGGGCAACCAAAATGGTCAAAGGCCTGGAAACGATGCCTTATGAGGAACGGCTTAGGGACTGGGTATGTTTAGCCTGGAGTGAGAAGGCAGTGATATGTGGAATACTACATGAGGTGATAGCCGCCTTCCAGTCAGTAGGTGTGTGAGGCTATGATAGCCGGTAACTTGTGAACTCAAATATAATATAAAAGGATGTCATGTAGAGGAGGAGAAAGGTTGTTTTCTGCTGCTCCAGAGAAGCGGACACGGGGCAATGGATTCAAACTACAAGAAAGAAGATTCCACCTAAACATTAGGAAGAACTTCCTGACAGTAAGAGCTGTTCGACAGTGGAATTTGCTGTGAGGAGAGGTGGATCTCCTTCTTTGGAGGTCTTTAACGGAGGCTTGACAGCCATCTTCAGGAATGCTTTGATGGTGCCTGCTTGCAGGGGGAGGACTGGATGGTCTTGTGTCTCTTCCATCTATATTCTATGTTCTCTGGAACACTGCACAGTCGAGGAGTCATACCCAAAGCCCCTTTTCCCTTGTCACTGTCCATGTCAGAAGTGAAGGCACTTGGATCCACATTTAACAGGATTCAGTTTAAAAAGAGCTAACAAAGGGATCTTATGCATTATACACAAGCTCATCAACTGAGAAAGAGAACCCTGGGCACTTTGAAGTTCCATCAGTTTGACAGACTGTATTTTCCCATATTTCAGTGAGAAGAGAAGATACTTTATTACTACAACTCCCCCTGCCAACATTCCTTCAATGAGTGGTTTAGGCTGCCTTAATTCTCCCTCCTTTTATCCTCACAACAACCCTGTGAGGTAGGCTTAGCTGAGAGGTGCTCAGTGGTTCAAGATCACTCAGCACGCTTCACAGCTGGATCAGTTTTCAACCTGGGTTTCCCCAGTTCTAGTATGACCAGTCTAACCACTACACCACACTGCTTCCTGGTGACTAACTGGGGGTGCAGTTAGCTAAGGTGGAGAAATTTCTGTCCCTGCCTCAAGTAATGTGATCTCAGCATCGGAGCTTGCACACACATACACCACTAAATGGTGTCCCACATTTTAGTCACTTTTCCTTTGCCCCATAAGTTCATGTTTGCAATTTACCTTTCTGGGGGAAAGTAAACATTCAATTATCTGCTTCCTCACATTGAAATCAATGGCACAATGATGGACACATGCTAGACTGACATTGTGAAAGGCTCTGTGGTGGGATGACACTCAGTGCCACCACTTTCCTTCAAGATCCTTTTGTCATTTCATGGCAACATAAGAACGTCAGCAGTTCTTATAGGGTGATCTAGCCCATCATTGCTGGGAACAGCTCAAAGGGGACATTCCCAACCTACCTGGGGATGCCAAGGATTGAAGCTGGACCTTTGGCATGCAAAGCAGATGCTCTACAACCAAGGTTCAACCCTTCCCCTTCTTTGTGCACCCTCATAAGGTAAAGGGAGAAGAGAAGGCAGGCACAAAAGTATTGAATGAAAATAACTGGATACTGAACAAAAGGTGCAAAAGAAGAACTTACACCCCAGTTAACAGTGGCCCATTAAAGTACGCTTCCAGCAGAGTTAAAGATTAAACGCAACAGAAAAATGACTTGGCTAAAGCAGGCACCAGGAGTAAAGAAAAAAGGCTTTTCTAAACTAGAGTTTAATTTACGTAAACAAATAAGAACTCCCTGTTAGTTTTACCTTTTGGGAGACTCTGTTAAATAAATACAAAACCTTTATCAAAAAACTCTCACTCCATCCTTCCCCACCTCCCAAAGCTAGAGCACTCGCTTTCACAGAGCCTTATATACACAGAGTAATGGCACGCTCAGCCTAAGAACAAAACACTGGCACCTGTATCTTTATTTCTTAACAGACGTCTGACTCAGGCGGCTCAGTATATTTTAAACCCAACAAAAGACATCTAGGGGTACATTGAGCCAGGATTAGGCCAAAAAGCACAAGTTGAAATTCAAATTTATGCGTTTGCTGTCCCGGAATCACGGGGTACCTGGTCCAGTCCCCTGGTTGTATGATCCTACAACAGATGCTAGCACGCAGTCCAGCAGACCAACAAGTCCAAAATCGCATCAGGGCAGGTTCTGCAGCCAATCCAGGGTCAGGGAACCTGGAGGTCAGTCCCACATAAGCACAGTCTTGGAGCATCCAAGCTGTGCTCCAACCAACATGGGAAGTTGAGAAGACACAGTACCTCAGCTCTGCTTCCCTTTTATACATTGTCTACCCTCACCTGTCCTGCTTCAGCTGAGGAATCACACACCTCTGCCTGGTTTAGAGAGGAGGTGTGATGCTCACGAACATGATGTTGTTGTCCCCCTCCCTCAATTGCCCTCACAAACTGGTGCCTCTGGCCTTAACCGTTCCCCTGTGAAAAATTTCACTTCTCCAGCTGTGTGATGCAGAAGAATAGACTCTTCTGCTTCATACAGCATATTTTTGAAAGTTACCTTTAACAGAAATCCTTGTGCTTAATAATAACAATAAAAACCCTAGCATGGCAGGGGATGGGCTGGGTTAGAAACTTTACCTCTGCTAATTAATAGTGATTTTTTTTTTAAATATCCTTGGGATAGCTCAGTCAGTAAAGCATGAGACTCTTAATCTCAGAGTTGTGGGTTCGAGTCCCACATTGGGCAAAAGATTTCTGCATTGCAGGGCATTGGACTAGATGATGCTTGTGGTCACCACCTCAGTTTCTACCACCTGATTCCAATGCATGATCAGCCTAAGAGTGCTTGGCATGAAGCCTTTAAGGGTGACAAACAAATATAATTTGAGTATGAAGCATCTGAAGGTGGGGTACCATACCCTCAGATTGGTTATACCTACGGTATATGTAGCAGATGGTACTAATAGAAGGAACGGAGGCTGTTATTTCTGCTGCCCAACACAAGATGGCAATATAAGCTTTGAATTCTTGTCCCAGTGAATCTCTGCTAATGGGAAGGCTTAGATAAAATAGCTGTAATCTGGGTGAATAAATAACACACCGCATTAGAAAATATCACTGATTGTGGTTATAAAAATTGTGGGATGATATGCTGCGGTTACCCTGATCAGGTCAACCTTTCCCAGTTCACGTTGCTTGGCTGACAGGAGACAGTAAGATGCAGTGATGGGTTGAGGTGCGCATATGAGACAGTGCCAGAATGCAACATGAGCATCAGAGGGGATACAGGGTTATAAGTTAAATCCACCTATAAAGCCTCCAGTTATTATCTTCTCAAGAAACTCTTCTCCAGATGGCTCCTGCAGTACCACATGGTATCTCCCACGTTTCATGTCCAGATACATAGTACCCAAAGCAGATCAAATTATTTTGGTACTTGAAGCAGAAAGTTTCACAAGTGCCTCTCTCCCTCCCTGGCAGTAAAAATACAACAACAACAACAACATGTTAAATGACTCATGATTTGTTACTCTCTCATGAGACTCAGCTGCCGGTGACATCCAGCTCACTCAGAGGCTAGGTGTTTGGGTACCAAAGAGATGGCCTTTTCAGAGGTTATGCTCAAATCATGAAATGCCCTCCTCCGCGATATCCATCTAGTGCCTTCTTCCCTTTATTTCAGGTACCAAGCAAAGTCTGTTGTTCTCTTTGGCCTTTAATAATTTCTGACCTGCTGTCTTTATTATATCTCGCCATGCCTCTCAAGAAGCTCAAGTCCATGGGTCTGCCTCCCATTTTATCCTCACAGCAACACTATGAAGTAAGTTAGGATAAGTGAGAGACCACATTCACCTAATATATTTAAAGCACTCCTATTATACCACTTCACTTCCTCCCCCCCCAAAAAAAAATTCCTGGGAACTGTAGTTTGTTATGGATGTTGGCCTCACAGACCTACAATTCCCAGCACCCTTAACAAACTACAGTTCTCGGAATTCTCTGTGCGTGTTGGAGTGCTATACAAGTCTTTAAATGTATGATGTGGAAGTGACCATAGTGTGAATGGCCCAAGGTCACCCATAGTGTGGCTTCATAGTTAAGTGGGGGTTTGAATCTGACTCCTGAATCCTAATCCAACAATATACAACCACACCCTTTTAGGGGCCCACTGTGTGTGGGGGGAGGGGGCTGTTGTCTGCTGTTTCGCTCTGCTCTTTTATTTTATTTTTGATGCTTTTAAAATTCTATAGTAAGATGCCTCGAGGCTGTTGGGGTAAGTGGGTTAAAGATAGCTAACATAAATAAATAACTAAATACATCACATAAACAAAGCCAGGAAGGAGAGATGTTAACAGATTGCCCACAGGTAGAGAAACAAAGTTGACACATGTGTGTTGCTGATGGGGATTCATCTTTAAAAATTGTGATTCACTTGGCACATTGTCTTCTTGAGTGCACCTAGAATAACTAAAGTGGGTCAGTAAACCTCCTTGAAGGTAAGAATAAAGATGACATTTGACCTACACAGGAGAATGAGTGAAAAAACCAAATGCACACAAATTCCAAATGGGAAAAGGGAGTTAAAAATAAGGATGGCTGTCTCCGAGGGGAAGAAAGCAATGAAACATATATTTTTAAAAAATTCCTAACACTGTGAGAGTAAATATGGACAGAAACCACTGCAAACTCAGTGCTCCAGTCTGAGACAGGGCTCAAAACAGAGCCTGTTTTTCCCCAACCATACCTCAGCCATAGAAGACATACGTAAGTGCTGAAGAAGGTTTCTTTGAGCATGTGCAGAATGATTTGCCCCTGCCACTGAGAGGCACAACCTCTCTAGAAAATCCAAGATTGGCTGCAGGAATTTCAGGTCTGATGGTGTGACCTTTTTTAAAGGTTTCAGCCCAGTAACTCTAATTTTGGGATTTAGCCTCTGTGCAAGTTGATATTCTGTGTTGCTGGGTTTAAGCAACTGTTTTGCACAGATAAGAAAAAACCCCTCAAAATCCCAATTCACACTTCAAAACATGTTCACTGAATATGGAGGGTGAGTGGAACCTGATGACTTCTTCAGCTCCTTTTTCCGGCTTCATAAAATGCCAGGCAAGGGGTGACCAGCACCCTATACAGGCAACTATATACATAGCGTGATATTTCAATGGGTCTACTCTGAGTATAGCTTAGGCCGCAGTCACACCATACATTTAAAGCACTATGATATCACTGTAAACAGTCTTGGCTTCTCCCAAATAACTATGGGATGTGTATTTTACAAGGGTACTGAGAGTTGTTAGGAGACCTGCTATTCCCCTCACAAGAGTTAAAATTCTCAGATGTGGTTTAATAGTTATTCTCTCTTCCAGGGAACTCTGGGAAGTGTAGCTCTGTGAAGGGACTAGGGGACTGTCAGCACCTTTAACAAACAACAGCTCGCAGACTTCTTTGGGGGATGTGTATAAAGGGGTATCATAGTACTGTTGCATGGTAACCCAATCGTCGAGCCGTGTGAGATTTCAGGGGACCCTGGCGCTCACCCAGGGTCCATGTTTCCTTTTGGGAAAGAGGTACAGCAGAGACTGTGGTGTCTTTATGACATATGGTTTATTTATACATATATACAATTTGAACTTGTGATAGAGGGGTTCACAGCAGTAGCACCCCAAAAGGGTCTTGTTTCTCCCATAGCCACACAGCCTTGGGTTCAAACAGAAATCAAATGTTGCTCTCAAACATTGCTCTGACTCTCTCTCCAGTTTGCTTCTTTCATACCCGTTAACTGCCCTGTTTTAAGTTGGACACCCAGAATCACAGAAGCCAATCCTGGCTTGTGTTTGATTCCCAGATATCCCATTTTCTTTGGTCCGGCACTCTGGCATAAGTCCTCGTGCCAGAGTGTTGGACCAAAAGAATCTCACTCTGGTCCCCCCAGCAGGGTCGCACCAGAGCTTCTGAAGGTCCAGCACTCTGGTGCAACCCTCTGATAAATTAAAATGGTGGGTGTCACAACTGTCCTATACAGAGCTATGGGCTGCTGCCACTGGCAGCAAGTAACCCTGGTAGGATGAGGCCCACCAGAGGCTGCGTTGCTGTGGAGTTTGGGGAGGGGGACTCAAAACACCAGGAGCCAGCTGCAAACAAGCAAATCTCATTTTAGAAATGAAGTACCAAAGATGAAAGTTCTTGTGTTAGCTGAGCTTTAGAGTTTTCCCAGTGGTGAAAATTGCTATCTTGCATCTCCTGCTTTTGCTATAATCATGGAAGGAGCCATCAGAAAATCCAATTACTTGGGGTTTAAACTGTTCGAGACCGACTTAGACTGTTTGGTTGCTCGAAAAAGTAAATGTCCCCAAAGTTTTACTGAATAAATCCCTTTAATAATAACCTTTTTAAATGGGAAATCACAGTGTTTGTGCACCCAAAAAAAGTAATTTTAAGGCTTATCTTAACACCGTGACATAGTAAATAAAACCCAAAGCTTTCGCCCCCTTTCACTCTTGACCGAGGAATCAAAGCAGAAAGGCTGCATTTCAACAAGCAGAGAGGCTTGGACAAGTATTCTACTGTGAATTTTAACTGCAGAATGTAGGGACAAGTCCTCTTTTAGTGGTGTTTTTAGAAACTGTATACACACATACGAAACCTCTTATTTATGAACCTATGGTTAAGGCTGTGAGTGACACAGTTTCCACAATTAACGTAATGTCTGTACTCAGGCTCTTTCCACTGTAACTTGTTCAGAAAAAAAAAAATCATTGCTGGAGTGGGGAAATAACTTTATTTTACTGGCTAACTACTTATTACACACAAATGTGTGCAACTGAGACCCAGTGCTTGGTGAGGGGGGGATGTGTGTCCTATTTTTCAGAGGACAGGCCTCTCTTCAAAGGAGTCCTTTGTTTCAAAGGCTGTCCAATCTACAATCACATTCACACCATACATTTAAAGCAGTATTATACCACTTTAAACGGTCATTAGTCCTCCTAAAGAATCCTGGGAACTGTATTTTGTTAAGGGTGTTATTAGACACCCACCCCCATTCCCCTCACAGAGCCACAGGGCAGAGACCCACATTAGGCCCCTGGGGTTTAGATTCCCCTATACAAAAAGATCGGGATTGGAAAATTTAGAGCAGCGAAGTCTAGTCTTGGGAAGGAAGAGCACTGCTTACCCATTTTCCAGCCTGCTGATTTTCTGCTCAAAATCCTTCTCCTGTCTGACTTGCCCCCTGCAATGTTGCAAAGATCTTACAGAAGCCAGCAGAGGTGAAGTCCAGTGCCCTGGCATCAAATTTGATGATTGTCATGTTTTTCTCTATGCTTCCTTTAATTCCCAGGTGTGCTGCATTTCCAGGTGTGCAGTGTGTCAAATAGACCATCTCATGTGTACAGCACAAGTGCAAAGTCAGAGTCTTCTGGCAATACTCTTCTTAAATAAGATATCATAATGCAAAGAAAAAACAGAGCATAAAACTTACTGAGTGTAATGTAAAATGTTGTTTCTTCGCCTTGTGTAATGTAAAATGTTGTTTCTTCGCCTGGGGGCCGTGTCAGGGGCTGGACTGAGGAGGAATGGTGGGGGCCGCCCCCCTACTCTTGAACCTTCCCAAGAACAGGAGGACAGTATAGATTTAGAACAATGGTTTGCAGAAGGACATAGGTTCAGAGAATGCAGAGGGGGAAAGCGGGGAAATATTGGAAGAGGAACAGCAGGAAGAAGAAGCACCAGGGGAGAGACAGCTGGCAGACTCAGTGTCTTTGGAGAGCATTCCTGAGCCCTCCTCCCCCAGGACAAGGTAAAGGTAAAGGTACCCCTGACCATTAGGTCCAGTCATGTCCGACTCTGGGGTTGCGGCGCTCATCTCGCGTTACTGGCCGAGGGAGCCGGCGTACAGCTTCCGGGTCATGTGGCCAGCATGACTAAGCCGCTTCTGGTGAACCAGAGCAGTGCACAGAAACGCCATTTACCTTCCCGCGGAGCGGTACCTATTTATCTACTTGCACTTTGACATGCTTTCAAACTGCTAGGTTGGCAGGAGCAGGGACCGAGCAATGGGAGCTCACCCCGTCGGGGATTTGAACTCCTGCCAACCTTCTGATCAGCAAGCCCTAGGCTCTGTGGTTTAATCCACAGCGCCACCCGCGTCCCCTCCCAGGACTAGGCATGCATTAAGAGTAGTAGAACAAAAAGCTCAGATTAGCTGACGCAGGGGTGACATAGGATAAGAGAGACAGCTTTACTTGGAGCAATGCCATTATTGAATAAGGACTACATTCCTTTGTCTCTCTCTGTGAATACTGAATAAATTATGTGGTAAGGACTCTTCATGTTATCTACTTCTTTGGCTGCCACTGGTGGAGGGATAGGATTCCCTGAACCTTGACACCTTGGAGGAGTATCTCATATTCAAGGGGATGAGGGCCAGTGGAACTTTGAAAAGTCAGAGAGTTCATAGGATATGCTTCCCTACACATGTAGAGTAACAAAAAGTACACATTCTATCCCTGTCTACTCAGCACACCTGCCCTACCTCTGATGCTGCTCGTCATTTACATGAGAACTCAATATCCAGTTGGCACCTCCACATACACAAGCAGGCTCCAATCATGTTCTTAGTGGCTATGATTAATGTCAGGAGTCCAGTCCCCAGCTTGATAACCCAGTGAGCTTAGTTAATTAAAAAGGATGATTTATTGTCAAAACAAACAGATAGCTCCAGACTGCTTTAACACAGCCTCCACTCTCATCAATCAAGATGACCCTTCTGAAGACTGCTTCCGGTGTGACCAGAAGCAACTGAACTTTCACTTCACACGCCTTTTGTTTTGCTTCCTATCCTGCAGCCTTCCCATTCATCGAGACCTTGGGCTGAGTGGATCAGCTTCCTCCTCTTCCCCATTCTCTAAGAGGCTGTCTCTTAACTCTTTCCCACCTGTTTGTGTTTCTGGCAAGCTTTGACTGCATTCTAGCTTGCTCCCCACCATTCCCTTATCAGCCAGCATTCCAAGGGGCGGGGGCGTTGGCACTAGTCAATGCTCATCCTGCATGGCAGTTAACCCTCTCTGTTCTTGACTGTTTTCTTCAGTTGGCAGCAACCTTTCCCTGGGAGCTGGCTGCAAACCTTCCCTGGGAGCTGGCTCATTCATGACAATTAAAAATCAGAATTCAGCCATAAATTTTTAATTGTACATGCAATAGTTGCCTCTTAGAGACTGTAGCCCTTTGCCCCTGGATTTCCTCTGGATTATCTTCTACGATTGCTTGCTGAATTGTGCACTGAGAAACTGAAGTTACTCTGGCACAGTGACAAAGACTGTATGGCTATGACCAATGGAGCTCATGTTCATCGGAACAGTGGAAATGCAGGGATCCCACTGCTGAAGTCCTGAATGGTGTCTGGGTAAGAAGTAGTGAATAGATCCCTTGGGGATTCAGAGCTCATGTACTAAAAAGCTCTGTGGCAAAGGTGGCGCTCGTGATGTTGTTGTACTTCCACTAGCCCTGGCCAGCATGGCCAATGTTCAGGGAAAATGGAAGATGTAGTCAAGCAACATCTGATCTGGTGGGCCACCCTGTCCTTGCTCTATGGAAAGAGTTACAGAAAGAGCTTTGACCTATTACTTTTGGGACAGGTGAACTCTGTGCCTGTTGCTTCCAATAGGGATGCAACCCAGCAAACGTACAGGTAGAAGTTTCTTCCATCTTACCTCGCTTGTGCATCTTCTTTAAAGCCACAAAATAAATCTCACAGAGAGAAAGGTAATAAGCTGGAGTCCTCATGATCATTTTACAGCTTGGCTACTAGTACACTGGTATAAAGGCTAGAGGTTGCTCTTGCAAGCATTTTAATATCCACACATCTTTATATACTATTGTATTTCATGGGCTATATTGAACATTAAACTTCTGATGTCTTATTATCATGACAAGAACAGAAAATAGTACCAAACCGAGGCAATCCATTTTCGTGACAGGTTTGCAGCGTGCATGAGGAATAGCAAACATAAGCCATTCTCATTACGGTTTGAAGACTGTAATCTCGTTGTCCTCCATGGATGTCATTCCTGGGGCAATCATCACAGAGGTGTATGTGTTTTTTAAAGGATCATATTTCATTTTTCTAGAAGTTCTCGAGCAGTCCAGTTATCAGTTCCAGCTACTTCTCAAAATGAATGTAAATTTTTCTTGCCATGGCAGTTCAAGAAATGCTTGTCAACAGTGAATAATAGCTATGAATATTTATGAAACATATAAATACTTCAGAAACATTCAAGCTTTTCCTGTAAAAAGTCAGGTTATTCCAATCACATTGTTTGATGTGCATGCAAATAAGTCTCTTGTAGCAAAGCTATGAAGATTTATTTATTTATTTGCAGAGTACATGTGTACACACCTGCCATGATCCATAAGGTTTGGTTCACATACAGAAGGTTTGCAATTCTGCATAAAATATCCAGTGTGCATGGAAGTTCTGCAATCCTGGTTCGTGCTTTTTATGCCATTGTGTTCTGTGTGGAGTCTTGTGGAAGAATCAGCTTTTTAGACATGACAATAAGCTTTAATTACGAATCCTGGACGCTATAGGATTTAAGATCTGTTTTGTGAAATGTCAACCAGAGAAGCTGGAATGAGTTTCAGAGAGCTCTATTTATACAGGCACATCTTCATGGGTAGATGACCTCTTAATAACAGCAGTGCCCCCACCATCTCATTTATGGACTTGTGCCCACTGACTTCACTAGGTAGGCTTCACCAGAGGTCCTTCTACAAAGTTTGAGGGTGCATCAGAGAACCAGGATAATGCCACATCTGAAGAATCCAAACTGCTTCCCAGCACAATCTTGGCACATGCCCATTTTAGGCCCTACCAAAAGTTAATTATTTATAAAAACATCTGCAAACTATTGTGCCATAAAAAATATCAAAGCTGTTTACAGCAGTAAAAATATAGAACCATACAATAAATGCCATAAAAAGGTTAAACGGGCATCAATTAACCATTGTGGAAGGGATGCATTCCGAATTGCCAGCATAGGCCTGGTCAAATAGAAACGTTTTCAATGGGATTTTAAAAGCTGGCACAGAAGGTCACCACTGAGTCTCTATTGGTAGAATATTTCACAGGACTGGGCCAATGACACTGTTTTGTGTTGGAGCTCTGACATTGATTGGCTCTCCAACATCAGATCTCCTACTCCCATACTTCTCAACTATTCCATTCTAAGTGGGACAGAATTACAAAAGACTTTAAATTCTGTTTTTTTGGTCTGGTGCTCTGGTGAAGGTGCATGTCAAACCAAAAGACATTTCGTCTTGCACTTTCACATGTGCTCAGGACCAAAAAAAAAAAAAAAAAGCTCAATTTTGATCAGTGGAATGTTGGAGGGTAACATCAGATCTCCAGTGGAGGGGTACTCCCATACTTCTCAACGTATGGTAAGATATATTCCATTTCTCTGCTTGCTTCTAACACAGAAGTGGGACACCAAAGAAGCAGATATTTGGAATTACGGGGGAAGCACAAAAGCCATCCCAGCATGGAGAAAGTGTGGATTCTTATTAGAACCTTCATTGCCTTTTTCCCATAACATTCTGCTTTCTTTTTTTGGTCATATTTGGAAATGGTGCTCTGCAAAGCGGGTCTTTCTACTAAGTGCAAGTCAGCTGATCCATTGTATACCTTTAATGCCAGCACAACAACAACTACTACTACTACCAGTGTCAAACTTGTTTAGGGAAGCAAAAGACACTGGGGAAGCCCAGCCAGATGTATAAATTATTGTTGTTGTTGGTGTTGTTTCGTCATTTTGCATGCTGCTTGCAGGGAGAAGAATCAGGATGGTGATGTGTCCATAGAGAGGACAGTCCTCTATATAAACTCCTGCCTTGTTTAAAGTAGAACCATAAGCTTGTTTAAAGTCAGGAGCCTTGGTGTTGCCCCAAAAAAAAAAAAAATTGTGGTGAAAGCATATTTGTTTAGTCAGTAATTATTTTGAAGTTTGCCAATTTTGCAAATTTTATCAGTGGACTTTCTCCTTGTTTTTGGTGATGTACTTCCTCTTTGAGGCAGATGGAGGGTATGTACCCCTTTCCCCTCCAGTTTTAAAAATGAGGGCAGGTCAGAGCTTCGTGAGTGGGGATTTGAAAGGACCAGTGGATGGAGTTGGCAGCAGTGGAGGGGTAGATCTGATCTATCCAATGGCCTCTAGGACACCCTCCCTTTATGAGAGCACTTTCATCATAGGTTTGGCTGCCTTGCACCCTAACTCGTATGAATCATCCTGTAAGACATCTTCTAAAAACTATATTATATAATCATCAATCATTAACAACAAATCTCTGCTTGCATGTAAATATTTTAGTTAATAAATAAAGACGAGTCTGAGGTGGCGCTGTGGGTTAAACCACAGAACACAGAAGTCAAAGAAGTGACCACAAGTAGATAAATACGTCCAGCGGGAAGAAACGGCGTTTCCGTGCGCTGCTCTTCCAAGTGGCTTTGTCAGAAGCAGCTGTCTGCGGACGCTGGCTCCCTCGGCCTATAGAGCGAGATGAGCGCCGCAACCCCAGAGTGGCACTGGATGAGGAGGGGTCCCTTTACCTACATGTAAAGGGGGTCTCCCAACCTTAACACAGGAAGCACAATTTGTGTTGAACATTATTTAAAGAGATTATATAATTTCCACAAAGCTAGATGATAAGCATTTGAAGAGAGAAAGAAATGTGAAGTGCCACATACAATGTAGTTTTTACTACCCACTTTCCTCCATTCTGTTGCTGTATTTGCAAGGCAAACAGCTTGCTTTGTCTGCCTTGTGTTTTAAGATTGCCTTGCCATTCACTCTGTGTGTGGAAGTGTGTGTGTGCAGGAGGATATACAGAGTTTGTTTAACAAGGCTTCTACATATGGCGCACATATTGAAGTTTTACAGAACCGTTAAGTTAGAGACACAGAGAAGCATTGTGTGACAAGGTGCTATCAACAGAAAATGGAAATGAAAGTCATTTGATGTATGTCCCCGTATGGAACATCATTTATTTTGAAAGGTGACACTAAAGATTTGGATCATGGCTGGGATGTTTTAAAATATACGACTCAAAAATATAATAAACCAGCAGCACAATGTAAGTAGCTGGTCGAAGAACCAGAATACATATGTGGAAACATTTAAACATGGAATTTTCAGTGTGCCAAACTTACACATCTTGCACTTGAACCAAAGCACTATGGAGGCCCTAAGGTTCACACTGGGCTCATTCTGGGATGGCAAAGAACAGGAAATGCATGAAACACAAAAGGGAAGACCACAGTACTACAGAATTGTAAGTCGGAAGGGTCCCCGAGAGTCATCTAGTCCAACCCATGCAATGTAGGAATCCCGTCCACAGCTCTCCCAGAGTCAGCTTGAACAACCATCTTTCTGCTTAACAGCCAGATGCATTGATCCATTGATGCTGATTTACAGTATATGTATAGATGCAAATCTAGAAATATTTACTACAGTTTAAACAGAAATACAATTCTTTTCACTTTTGTGAGGAGGATTGTGACCAGGCGATGTGTATTGTATTGTTGCTTAACTTGCTGCCCTGCTGTTAAGATAAGATAGGATAAGATAATCTTTATTGTCATTGTCCCCTTGTGGGAACAACGAAATTACTCGGTTGCTCTATCCACTCAGATAAGGCACTCCACATAAATTTAAAATAACTACAAAACACTAATTAAAACAGTACAATACGATACAATATAACAAGTAAAATAAGATGACTTCAAAGTCCAGACTTTCCATTTAAGGCCGAAATTGCTCTAGAGAAGAAACTGTTCTTGAAATGGCTCGTTCATTGTTCTGTATCTCCGTCCCGATGCCAGGAGCTCGAAGAAACGGTGACCAGGATGCGATGGATCTCTTGATATGTCTAGTGCTTTTCTGTGGCACCTGGTGATATAGATTTGTTCTAAGGTGGAGAGTGAGCAGCCAATAATGCTCTCTGCTGTTTTAATAATTCTGCACAACCCTATCCTATCCTGAGAAGTACAGCTTCCGTACCACACACATAAACCATAAGTGAGCACGCTCTCAATGGCACAGTGATAGAAGGCAAGCAGCAGCTTTTGCGGAAGATGGTTTTTCCTTAGAATTCTCAAAAAGTACAGTCTCTGCTGCGCCTTCTTCACAAGCCCTCTTGTGTTGACACTCCAGGACAGATCCTCCTGTAACTCAATGCCCAGAAATCTGAACATTGTTACTCTCTCCATGTCAATCAAAAGTGGCTGGACAATGTTCTTCTGTCTCCTGAAGTCCACCACAAGTTCCTTTGTTTTCTTTGTATTTATGAGCAAGTTATTAACTCTGCACCACTCTGTCAGCCGCTCCACCTCATCTCTATCGTCCCTTTCACCCTCCTTATCAGAGATGAGCCCAATCACGGTTGTGCCACCTGCAAATTTGACAGCCCTATTACTAGGGTGAGCAGTGACACAATCATATGTGGAGAGAGTATAAAGGAGCGGACTAAGCACGCATCCCTGTGGTGTTCCTGTGTTAGTCCTAAGCATATTAGAGGTTTAAGGGCCCAGTCGAACCCTCTGGGGGTGATCTGACAGAAAGTGCAATATCCACCCACAAAGTGATAGCGGGAGCCCCAGATCTCCCAATTTAGACATCAGACTGTTGGATGGGCAACTTCATGGCTCCTACTCTCATCTTTATGGTTCTTTTTTCACAGCATCTTATCACTCTAGGGCCATTCAATCAGAATGATGCTGCACTTTGACACAGCAATGTAGTGTCATCCCAGAAGTGTTATGGCAGATTAAATATTGTGTCAAGCAGCAGGACCCAAGGAAGAACCTGCATTTTGTGTCACAACTAGATATAGCCCTGTGAAATGCAAAAGAGGGTCGGTAGTTTTGCCCCACTATTTCACCACAGGACCACCTCTTGCAAATTTAGGCCAGTTGTTTGTAACTCTGTTATAGGGGTCTCCTAATAATTCTCAGTACCCTTAACAAACTACAGTGCTTAGGATTCTTTGAGGGAAGCCATGACCTTTTAAGGTGATATGATGATGTTTTAAAGTATAGTGCAAATGGGGCTTCAGTCACACACACACACACACACACACACACCGAAATCATTGATCATTACAAAAATACAAAGAGTATTGAGGTATATTTTAGCATAGATGGTTCCCACAACTCTGGCCCCTATGATGTACAATGAAATTTCATCTGATGTATTTATCCCTATCCATCAGCAAATAACAACTTTTATCCCTACTATCCAAGAAGGAAACTCTCTGAAGAACTCCTTTGAGAAATCTATTTCTAGTAGAATTACAGAGGGACCAACACAGGCAGCAATAAACAATATTTTCCAGTTCTCCCTTGTCATAGACCTATAAATGACAATCTACTTCTCATCTAAATATGCTCCTGCCATAGTCTGGAATCTCAAAGCTGTAAATGCTTTCATTGCATTAACTAATAATTCAAAAAAGTAATCTGGAAAGCCACAAACAGATTTTACAGAATAATAAAATGGTGAAAATGGCATAGTTTAGAAGTGATATCTAGCTTACAGGGGGTCCCACTTTTTAACTGTATTTTAAATCCACTAATTTGCAACTATAGGGGTAGAAACCCTAAAGGCAACAGCATTCCGTCATACTTGATTATAAGCAGAGGCAGATTTAGGGCTGTGTGACCGGTTTGTCTACATTGGATGCTGAGACAAGAGGGTGCCACAAAAAAAATGACTTAGAACAGAAGGCAAGAGGCAGCAGGCTGCCAAATTTTGGCACCACACAGGGCAATGCTGAAATCTGAACGTCCAAAGTCCACCACTGATTATAAGGGTTTTGCATATGTTGGCCCAACTTTGTACAAATCTATTGGGAATTTGCTCCAAATAACATTTGGCGTTTGGAGGGCAATGTTGTGTCTCCCACATGATGTAATTTCAACCAATACAGAAGCAAAGCAGCATGAACTCTGGACAATATGGAAAAGAACCCAAATTAAAATTCCTCATGACAGTGGGAGTACCATATGGGAAATTCAAGAGCGAACTCCAGTTTAACATCATTTCCCAACTCCACACTTCTGCACCACACAACACTTGTGAGATAACCTTTCCCAAAAGAAATTTTAAGTACAAAAGGTACTGAGGTACCACCTCAAAGATGAGTAAAGTTTAATATTGCCTTAGTTGCTTATATGGTCGAGAGCCTTGTGGATTCCAAATGTACTGCCCAAGTATGGTTCTGGTTGGACTGAATTCCCAGATATTTATAATTCTTAACTTGTTCTATATTTGTATCATCTATTTTCCACTTATGTGGGCAGAGTCTTTTAGCAAGCAGAACAATCTTAGCTTTGACAGAATTTAATGTAAGAAATGCCCTCTTACAAAATGATCCCAGGACTTTGGGAAGATATCCTCATACCTACCACAGCAGTAGAAACAAAGGCCATGTCATCTACATAGAGCAATATGGGGAAATTACAATTAAGAACTATAGTAGAAAAATACTGATGCTTTTGGAGATCCTCCTGGGCAATGTTATTTATATAGAAATTAAACAAAAAAAGGGCTAACAGACATCCCTGACTTATACACATTCAAGTTGGAATCATGTTGGTAAGATGGCAATTCAAATCCACTCCAACACTAAGATGTGTCTGTAAATGAAGGTGTTAAATTAAAATGAGCAACCTCTTGTCAATACTTTTATTACAATTTGAACCAAAGGCTGAGGATAAGTCTATGAAAGCTACATAAATATGTTGCCCCTTTTTGATGTTTATTTAGTAATTAAATGGTCTAAGATCTGGTTTTCTATGTGGTTGTGTGTGTGCTGTTGTTTTTTAAAGAAGGAAAACAACAAAACAAAACAAAACCATCAGTTTGCCTTAATTAAACAATAACCATTAGCAAATCCATATTAATTTACACATATAACTCTATATATGCCATCCAAAAGTTTGAATATGTACTGAATAAAAGTTTGCATTTATGAAAAGTAACATGAGCACTGTGTGTGTGTGTGTGTGTGTGTGTGTGCGTGCATGTATGTATAGATGACCAATTCATCATATAAGCCCTCACATGCAGTCTGGTACTGTCCAAGCACAGGTTTACTATCTAAACATAAAGAAACTCTTTGTCTCGCCAACTAAGTACAAAGTTTCTCAATTGGGTCCAAGGATTCTTCTCTTTTGATTCTACATTTTTCAATAAGATCGTGAGCCTATGAGTAGGAAGAAACTTGTGTCATTTATCCATGTACCTAGTTATTTAAGTGCTTCTATAAATACTAAATGAAGATGCTACTGCACACAACAGCTTGCCATCTGGAGGCAGTCAACTTAGGAAGAAATTTTAAATAGCCTCCATCTGGTAGTTTTCATGTATGCATCTCCCACAAATGGAAGGTGTTATCCAGTCCATCACTAAAAGAGTAATTCCCCCACCCCACCCCCCAAAAAACTTCTTCTCAATCAACAGTGACCATCTTAGGTGGCCACCACTAGAGTCTGTCATTCTGTCTCCTCCATACCCTAAATTATAGAAGATTTAAGACATGGGTAGGCAAACTAAGGCCCGGGGCCCAGATCTGGCCCAATTGCCTTCTCAATCCGGCCTACAGATGGTCCAGGAATCAGCGTGTTTTTACATGAGTAGAATGTGTCATTTTATTTAAAATGCATCTCTGGGTTATTTGCATGGGAATTTGTTCATTTTTTCCCTGTCCAAAATATAGTCCAGCCCCACATAAGGTCTGAGGGACAGTGGACTAGCCCCCTGCTGAAAAGGTTTGCTGACCCCTGATTTAAGATATCATCCTGCAGGATGTTACTCACAAGTCCCATTGATTTCAATGGAACTTGGATGAGTCTAGATCCCATTCCATTCAGTAGGACCAATATTGATTCAGAGTGGCATGGGAGTTGTTTCTACATTGGGGATCCAATTATTCTACAGTATTGTCTGTAGAAAAGAACTGTATGGGTGACATATGTAGTAAGGTTCTCTCCAGCACCATATTTGGTTGGATCCAGACTATGATAGTTGAATATAGTTCCCGCTGAAGTCAATGAGACTTAATTCATGACTGACTTGTCCCAAGATTTTCAGTGAGGTCTGAGTCCAATCAAATGAGTCTGGATTAAACCCAATGCCATTTGTGCATGTTGGTGACATGAGCTGGCCTTTGTCCTTTCAAACACTTATAATGCCAATAACAAGAGTGCTTGGAAGGGTCTTTGATCTAAAAATATGGATAACAAAAATATACATTATGATGCCATTGTTTCCATTTATCTCCTGAGTGAAAGCTATTACAGCTTCTGATAATATTCCATTCCAGTATGGATACATATATTATGATTCAGCTACATTAAATAGTCAGCTTTTCCTTAGTCTCCTTTTCCTGTTAAGAATTGTTATTCTTCCTTTTTGTCACCTACATTTTATAACTTTGTTTCAGAATCGAATTCCTTTGAAAAAGAAAGATGTTTCGGGGTGGAGGGGACTAAAATTAGAAACTTGCTAATGCAGAAAGGGACCCTTTGTGGGTCTGAACAAACATAGTGTGTGTTCCCTAAATATGTGACAAAATGGCAACTAGATAGTAAGTGATTGGTGGCATCGCTTGTTATCCATCCCAACCTGACTACCATCTTGCCATGGCTTACAGAACACTGTGTGAAATTGGCTCCACACTAGGTCTTAAATAAGCCAATGAGTGTGGTGGTAACAGGAGAAATTTTGGGCCAGTTACACGAAAAGGAAGGGCATTGCCAAAAATGTTGGAACACCCTGAACAATCAAATTCAGGCTTAGTTTACTATTTGACAGAGGTGTGTGTGTGTATGTGTGTGTGTTTTAGATGAAAATGTAAGGCGAGCAAGAGAACAATGAATGACTTCCAGAGATATAAGGTTTCAGCATGATAAAATATACCTCCCATTTGTAAGGCAGGCATAAACGGTCGGATGCATGAATGAATGAAGAAATAAAAAAAGAGCTCACAGAGCTATTCTATTTGGGCTGGCAGATTTGAAGGGTAAAAACAGCCCTTTTTGAAAGCTCAAAAGAAAGAGGAAAGTCAAGTGTCAAGGAAATCAGATATTACTTTTTCCTGATCTCTCGCCAAAAATCCAGTTGAGGAGGCGGACTGTTCTTCCAGTAAAGAGACTTTTCCTGCCAAAACTGTGGAGGTGGCTACTTCACTCCTGGCCAAAATAAGGATGAACTAGGAAAATAAAAGCTATGCTTCCAATCCTCAAACTGCTCCATTAGAGCAAGCTCCATTCATCCCAACAAGACATGGCCTGGTGTAACACCTTGAGGATTTTCTGGTTTTCTGAAGGTTTCCTTGCAGCCTGCTGGAAAGTGACTTCACTCAGGAAGATCTGGATTCTAGCTTAAGTTCATAGGAACTTTATGGTTCCTTTTTTATATTTCATTACAGCTTTATAGTTTGCAGTAAAGTAACGTTTGATGTTTGTGACTGCCATGTGAAAGTTGACCTTAAGATGCTAGTTTATTTCAGGGGCAGGAGCTGGGACATTTGGTATGCTGGTGGTGACTGGGCTCCCCACCCCACCCCCCAGATAGGAGACACATTGATCCCACTGAACAAAAAAACTGAAAACAAGAGAGAGGATCCTGTTAACATGGAGTAAGCATTCTTAAAAATTCCAGAAGTAAGCTTCTATCCCGATAACTTAAACAAACAAACAAACAAACAAATGATCTATGAACAAGATGCTGTTTAACTTGAATAAATAGTGCAAGTTACTATCTATCTTTTAACGGAGAATGACTGTTTTTCATTTTTCTTGTACTATAGATAATTGGCTTTCTCCATTTGAAATAAACGCTCGCCCAGCGAAAGGCTCTGGGGGTATTTATATTAGCATTGTTAGCAGCAAAACTCTGTAAATGGGTTCCAGGCTCAAGGTTAAGCGCCTGGAGTCCCACTGATTTCTATAGCAGAGTTAAGTGCATGTTTTCACGCTGCAGTCAATGGGATAGAAAGCATCCTCTAGCCTCAGCTGCATATATCGCTGTGTATCAGCAGAATAAAAGTGAAAGTCAACATGTTTGCATTAGTGGGTGAGATTAAAAACAATCCTTACCGTCTGTTGGAGCACCCAGCTGACCCCTAGCTCAACCAAATTCTATAAAAGCTTATGGTTGGACCTTCAGGACTCCCTTTCATAACACAGCACAAAATAGCACTTAGAAGGGGGCTTCTGAAGACCTCTGTAGTCCAAAAAAAAAAAAAAGAGGTCACTAACATCCTTGTGGTTTCAAGTGATTGGCAGGTGGGGCCCCACCAACCTATCAAACTTGGTCTACTAGGTACTGGGGGGATATAACAGTCTGACCCACTAAACTAAAATGATTCCTTATCCCTGCTATAGATGTAAGATCTCAGGTGAGGAGCAAAGTGTATCTACTCCAGGCATCTTGTCTTGCTATATAAGAGGATCTTGTCATGCTTAGCTGTTGTGAACTGCCCTGAGATCTTTGGATGAGGGATGGTATATAAATTTAATAATAATAATAATAATAATAATAATAATAATATAATAGTTGTTGTTGTTGCTACTATTATTGTTACTATTATTATTATTCCAATGAGTGGCCCTTATTTGGTACAATTCAGACTTGATCCAGCGTTGGCTGCAAAGCTATGTTTGCTTACTAGCAAGCAAGTACAGTCGTACCATGGAAGTCAAATGGAATCCGTTCCGGAAGTCTGTTCGACTTCCAAAACGTTCAGAAACCAAAGCACAGCTTCTGATTGGCTGCAGGAAGCTCCTGCAGCCAATTGGAAGCCGTGGAAGTCCCATCGGATGTTCGGCTTCCAAAAATAGTTCGCAAACCGGAACAGTCACTTCTGGATTTGTTCGAAAACCAAGGTACGACTGTACCTCTGACCATAGTGGGACTCCCTTCCAACTCAGATCAGACTCTGCACATTGGATGTAATGATGATTACTCCTATCGCTACCACCAGGGGTCAATGTAAGGTCATATTTGGCAATTGTTTTAAAAGTAGCATCCTAACAATAAAAAGTTCCCCTCTCCTTGTCCTTGTCCCTCCATAAACTCATTGCTCTATAATATATATATATATATTTTCCTTTTCAGATATTTGTTATGGTTGAACACTGGCATACTTTATGGCCTTTTTCTATGCCAGATATTATGTCAGCCGCAAATGCCAAGTTACCAGGAATCAGATTTTCCTTTTATTTTGACTATATTTTCTTTCATAAAGCAGTTTGTCCAGGCCACACAAAAAGTAGGAGGCACAGAGAATCCAAATCAAATATATTTCATGAAAAAGTCACTAGCACATTATTCTTTTCGATTTCATGCAATAATCTGTTAGCTCTTGTCACATGTGTTAAAATTACTTAATGTATGGGAAAGAAGAATGGATGGTTTGGTGCGGATATTCCATTCATCTTACACTGTCTGGGATGAAACTGGGTTTGATTGTATGTGAAAGAACTCAATATTTTCACTAGAACTGTAAAAAATAAATAAATAGGAAGCCTTCAGTCTGCAGCTTTCTGAACATTAAATCAGTATGGTAAAAGGTAAAGGACCCCTGGACCGTTAAGTCCAGTCAAAGGCGGCTATGGAGTTGCGACCCTCATCTCACTTTCAGGCCAAGGGAGCTGACGTTTGTCCACAGACAGCTTTCCAGGTCATGTGGCCAGCATGGCTAAACCACTTCCGGCACAACAGAACACCATGACGGAAGCCAGAGCACACGGAAACGCCATTTACCTTCCCACTGCAGCAATACCTATTTATCTACAGTACTTGCCCTGACTGGTATGCTTTTTTAACTGCTAGGTTGGCAGAAGCTAGATAAAGGGTCCTTTACCATTGCTTCCTTCAAATGTGCCTATAATAACACAAATTAACAAGTGAATTAACTTGAATTCTTGACTATAAATTCCACTTCTGGAACCTCAGAGATGATTTTCATTATTCACCACTGATCAAAACACTTCAAAATAGCATTGCATGATCTGTCTGCTTCATTAGAGTTTATCTCTACTATTTTAATTGCTTCAGACTGTACATAGGAACATACAGAATCACAGAATCATAGCATTGTAGAGTTGGGACATTCTGCATGAAAAGCAAATGCTCTACCAGTGACCTATGTCAAACAGGAATTGATTTTGAGTAATAATTTTAAAGCTTCACCCTCCCTATGTTTAATGTTTCTTGTTTACCCGTTAACCCTTTTCTTCCTGTTTTACTGGCACTGCTATGGTCTTCTGACTGGTTGCTGTTGAAGGGTCGGGAAGAAATTTTCCTGCATTTGCAGGTTTTGTCTTCCCTGTAGCAATTTGTCACAACTTTGGCGGTTTAAGGCCTTGGGCAGAATCCTTTAGTCTTTTCTTCCCTAAAATGGGGTGTGTGTGAAGTGGTGACTCACCCCCCCTGCGGCGGCGATTCCAGGGTCCCCTCTTAAAGGGGTTGTAATATGGGTGTCACTGGCCATACACTGAAAGGTTGTCAGTGAACTACCCTGTGTGCAGGGATATGGGGTGGGCTGCCTGCATAACATGTTGTTGTTGTTGTTCAGTCGTGTCCAACTCTTCATGGCCCCATGGACCAGAGCACACCAGGCATGCCTGTCTTTCTCTTCCTCCCGCAGTTTGGTCAGACTCATGTTGGTAGCCTCGAGAACACCGTCCAACCATCTCATCTTCTGTCGTCCCCTTCTCCTTGTGCCCTCAATCTTTCCCAGCATCAGGGTCTTTTCCAGGGAGTCTTCTCTTCTCATGAGGTGGCCAAAGTATTGGAGCCTCAGCTTCAGGATCTGTCCTTCCAGTGAGCACTCAGGGCTGATTTCCTTCAGAATGGATAGGTTTGATCTTCTTGCCAGGGGCATAGGAAGGGAGGGGCGGAGGGGGCAGGTCGCCCTGGGTTCCACTCTGGGAGGGGTGACAAGATGGCCCCTGCCTCCCCCCAGCTGTAGAGCGGCTGAGGGCGTGCACTCGTCCGCCATCCGTACGGGATGCCGCTCATGCAGCAGCCTGCACAGCCGCCATGCAAGCCGCAGCCTATACGGCCACCGTGCAAGCGACGGCTTGTACGGCTACCCGTACGGACTGTGCATATGTGTGGCATCCCATACGGTCACCACACATGCGCAGTCCATACGGGGGAGCCACTGTGCATGAGCGGCAGCAGCCTGTATGGACTGCGCATGTGCAGCATTCTGTACGGAGTGTACACGCATGGGATGCTGCACATGTGCAGTCCGTACGGGGTGCCGCACAGGGGCCGCCCTGGGTCCCAGGGGGGTGCCCCAAAAAAATTCTGCACTGGGTACCATCTTAGCTTGCTATGGCAGTGCTTCTTGCAGTCCATGGGGCTCTCAAGAGTCTCCTCCAGCACCATAATTCAAAAGCATCAATTCTTTGGCGATCAGCCTTCTTTATGGCCCACCTCTCACTTCCATACATCACTACTGTGAAAACCATAGCAAGGTGTTGGCAAGGTGATGTCTCTGCTTTTTAAGATGTGTACGTAACCCCATATCCCATTTACCCTAAGGATCCCCAGTTCCCCTAGCTGCAGGGCTGGGAGGAATACACATCCAGTGCCTAAGCCAAGGTCTTCCTACATTTGAAAGTTGGGCACCTAATAAAGTTGTGGCCAAATTTTAATTCCATAACACGTTGTCATGAGTCATTATTCCTTTCTGGTGGTCCCTTGGGGCTGGGGCAGTTGCCGCCTGGTCATGCAAAGTCCCTATGCTAAATAATCACAGGGGTGTCTATATATAAAATAATAATAAAATGTTTTATTCTATATTTTTGTAAATTGCTTAGTGTTTTTTTTAAAAGAATCAAACAGTATATAAATTTTGTTAAACAAATAAATACATTAAACGAGTGTATCATCTCTCTACCTGTATTCACAAAAGACTTGTTCACATGTTATACTGAACAAGCTTGCTTAGCTCTACACAACTGCAAGTGTAGACTTGCTCATTTGTTTTAGACTGATCCTGAAAGCATTAGGCTGTGTTTCTAGAATAACAGCAAAAAAACCAGTAATAAAACATTATACAGATAGCATCAAGAATAACATTGTACATTAAGACCAAAAACACAATTTGAAACAACAGCAACAAAACAAGGGCAAATGCATGGAATCCAGGGAGAACTATTCCATGTTGATAGTGGGCAGTTTCCATACATGCCAGAGCAAAAGTCATGAAGCAACCAAACTGACAATGCTGTCAGTTAAGACAAACAAACTCACACAAAGTGCAAGTTGTCCAACACCAGCTTAGGCATGTACAAGGCGATGGCTTCTGGCTTTCAGAACAGGCAGTGAACCTTCTGTCTGTGCCAAGCAGAATAAATATTAACATCACAATTCCCACCTGTTGACCCTGCAAAGATGGGATGCAGGGCAATTGCACAAAGTACTGTATCTTTATGAGTAAACTTGGAATACTGGCAGTGTGATGAGTGACTAGATACTGAGCTAGCTAAATGGTCTTTGTGCCTCTGCAAGTTAAACCCTCAAAAAGAGAACAGGGCAGAACTCTAACTTTGAAGCTACCAGTATGTAGTCTTGTGTAACAGTGAAAGAGTCAGCACTAGAGAGAAACGATTGATGCCCCAATTCCTCTGGTTTATAGAAAAGGACAATAC
This sequence comes from Lacerta viridis, assembly GCA_900245905.1. Lineage (NCBI taxonomy): Eukaryota > Metazoa > Chordata > Lepidosauria > Squamata > Lacertidae > Lacerta > Lacerta viridis. The sequence goes on from OFHU01001031.1 coordinate 29,629, forward strand.
ACACTACTGCAGATGATACTTAAGAATCCTTTATGATCTCTGTGTGGCAAGCTATTCTGACCAAAATTGAAATATTGTCCACCATAGAAGCTGTATTAGGCATCTTTGCCTGATCTCTCACGTACTGAGAAAAATAGCATCCCTGCACCCCACTCTCACAATTGGTTCTTTTAATGTTTGGACTTTGGATCTTAAATTGAAATGTAAACATGTGCAAATTACATGTGGAAGCATTTATTTATCAAATCACTATTAACTCAACCAGCATTTTGGGGAAGAAGGGTTATGAGAAGTGTTTTTCTAAAAAGATGTGCAAGTAGTTTACAATAGTAGTTCTCAGAGTTTGCTGACCTGGGAAACACTTTTCACAATACTTTGCTAAGGATCTCTGCGCATTGCAGAGGATTATTTAAGGTGCACATTCACACAAAACGCTGGTCAGGCCTGCTGGCTTTGGAATGCACTCGGTGATCTATTGTGTCTGTGAGTTGCACAGGAAGATTAGCAAGAGGGACAATTTGTCCATGTTCTCACAATGGAGGGACGTAAGAAAAAAAGGTTTAGGAAAAAAAGGCAAGCAAGAGAGGTCTATAAAACTATGTATCTTGTGGAGAAAACTGATGTAAGGAGAAACTTTGCTCCTTCTTCCACAATACTAGAACCTGGGAGCATCCAATGAAGTTGGAGGGTTGGAGATTTAGGAAGTACCTCTCCTCCACACAGTGCATAGTTAACCTATGGAATTCACTATCCCAAGAAGTAGCAATGGCCACCATTTTGGATGGCTTTAAAAGAGATTTAGATAAATTAATGGAGGATAAGGTTACCACGGACTACCAGCCATGATGGCTATGTGCTATGTCCAGTGTCAGAGGCAGAGTAAGAAGAGTGCTGTTGGGGTCATGCTCTGCTTGTGAGTTTCCCACACTTATTTGGTTGGCCACTGTTAGAACTCAGTGGTAGATAAGAACATGCCTGTGGTCTTCTCCAGCAAAGGACTTCTTATGTTAATGACCTATGATAATGGAAACTGAAGTTCAACAATATCTGGAGGGCCCACTCTGATTATCACTGTGTCGATCCTAAACACATGTAAGTAGAAGTGTTTTCCATTGATTTTGGTTTAGTTTACATTTTGGGATCACAGCCTTTTGATAGAAAGTAATTAATCTGTCTTGTTCCAGAGAGCAGACAGTCCAACAACATTACATAATCATTCTAGCGTGCTCATAAACATAAGGCAGACACAGTCATGATAAATATATGAGATCGCACATCAGATTTATGTTTTCATGCCTAATTTAAAAAGAACAAAGTAAAACAAGTAAAGATTGCTTGATGAATTTAAACTTTCTCTGCAAATGGATGACAACCTACTTCAATGTTTACTTTCAGTAATTAGTATTTGCTTATGGTATAGCTCAGCCGTAGGCAACATGATCTAACTGGGTGAAAGGTTTCAACAATATGGAACTGACAGAGCGAAAATATATTATTTGCCATAACATGAGGATTTCACTACAGAAATCATAGTTCACAACAAAAGAAGGATAAAACAGCTTCAGGCAGTATTAGAGTCAAGATATTATTAGAGTGCTGCTTTTGCAATTAGGCTGTAATTCTCAGTCTGTCTAGGAATGAAGTTCATATTCCATAGATCCAAATCAGGAGGCATCATATCTGAGAAAGGAATGCACATATGAACTATTCCATTGTTCTATTGATCCTGGAGACTGGATACAACCCTGTCTCTTTGCCACCCTCCACCAAGATTCTCTGATATGGAAACAAATAATAGGCTGGTTTGCACATCACAGTAAACCATGGTTAATGGCTTACCACGAACCAGCAGGTTTTGTTGTGGAGACTCCAAGCTAAGTGGGGACCCCAAATTTCCAGTGCCCTATTTTACAGAATGAGCAGGAAGGTGCCTAAAGTGCAGGGCTGCCTTGCCACATTTTGAAGTAAGAGAAGAGAAGAGAAGCCATATAAGGAAGGTGTGTGTGTGCTGTAAGACCATTAAAGTTTAAAGTTACCTAACTTACTGCTGATGGTGACATTTCTGATTTACCTCACCCAGTGAGGCCTACAACATCCCCAAGGTGTTAACCATTCATCCTGGTCAGAGGTGCAAACTGTAATCCAAACTGTTAATTGCACTGATGGCAAAAAAGGAAGTTGCCCTTTACTTTGAATGACTTGGGTTTAACCTTCCAGTTAGTCACAGCCTTGTGAAAAATAAACCTGCTCCAGAATTACAGCCTATGCAGGGGACATTCAAAGTTGTTATCAATTCTCCCCAAGTAGATGGGGAGGCTGATAACATGCTTGTTGTCTCTGGCTTGTTTTCCCTTCTTCATTTCAATCTTGCTGCAGATCTCCAGCAGCTTCCCTGCTTGCAATTCTTATTTGACCTTTGTGTTGCAAAGTTACTGTGGATGCTTTAAATAGTTCTTTATGAGATCTCAGTGGGCATTTCAATCTAAAATTCAGGACGAGTTCTTGTTATAATCCCACGAATCAGCATATACAAGCTGACCTGCAGCTTAGTGTTCATTTCAGCCCCAAATGTCTATTGTCTCTCACAGTAGGAAGAGAAGAACACAGCCCATGGAAGGAAAACAGTTTATTAAAACTGCTGTGAAGCAAGCATGAAATGTGGAATTCTTACACCTGGATGTCCTTGCCACCTTCTTCAACTTTTCAGTTCACATTAATGCTGCAACAATGAGGTGCCTTCCTTTCAAGTCCTTCCATCTCTCACAAATAATGTGATATATTTTAAATCTTCTGCACAATTGCTTCCAAATCCCTGTTGCTTCTCTAACTATTAAATATAAACGGACCCTAACATTTCCCCACTCCCCATTTTGAGAACAGGTTATCGTAAATTGAAAATACATTTGTGACACAAATACATAGCAAAATTCATCCTCTAAAATGTCTGTTAGTAGAATAGCAGTGGCTGGTTCTTCCCAGCCGAGGCAAATGTGAGCATTTATTTTAAAATACATGTCCAGGAAGGTTTCCTCTTCTCTTGGCTGTAAATTAAAAGAAAGCTACATTTAAAATGCCAGTTACATGAATGGAAAATATCTTATCTGCTTTATTGTTCTTCAACCAGGTTGGTTGTATGAACTACAAACTTATGACTGATCTCTGTCTGATGAATAAATATGGACAAACATTTATCAGCTGCCTAATTGCCATAGTTTGCATGTAATAATCGATTCCTTATGATCCACAATTCCTGAAGCCAGATCCAGAGAAGCATGTATTAGCTAGCAGGAAAGGGAATTACGTCATTAAATGATCATGGATCCAGGCATTGATCCATATGCCAGGAGTTAACTCATATTTGTAAATAGTTCTTTTGTTAAAGATATACTTGGCAGGTGGGGAATGAGTTAGAATGACCATGTAGGAATACGTTAAGATGCTTTATACTGGCACAAACCATTGATTCACCTGGCTCAGTACTGCCTACACTGTGTATCTGAAGAAGTGTGCACGCACACGAAAGCTTATACCCAGAACAAACTTAGTTGGTCTCTAAGGTGCCTACTGGACAATTTTTATTTTTATTTTTTATTTTTACTGCTTACACTGACTGTCATCAGCTCTCCAGGATTTCAGCCAAGGGTCCCTCCCACCCCAACTTGCCATATGAACTGATTCAGACCCTGAGATCATCATCCTCTGAGGCCCTTTTTCTTGTGCCTCAGCCACAAGAGGTCCAAAAGGTGGCAACATGAGAGCAGGCCTTTTCTAAGGTGGCTCCCCATTTGTGGAATGCTCTCCCCAGGGAGTTTCACCTGGCATCTTCAGTACATATCCTTAGGTGCCAAGCCTAAAATAATCTCCTCCAAGTTGCTGAGCTTCGGTGAAAGTGTTCTCTTTCTACAAAGCTCAGTAACTTGGGAGTAGGGCAAAGGAAAGGCAGAAGTGACCGGTGCTCCACAGGCCTTGGCAGAGCATCATTTGCCAGTCCCAGAATTTGTAGTGAGAAACAGCTATGCATGTAATTTCTTCTGGGGGAGAAGACCCTCTGAGACCTTCAGAAGGCCATTCTTCTCAACAGAAATGGTTACAGCTGCAATTCTAATCCCATTTACTTGGGAATAAGTCCCGTTGAATTCAGTAGGACTTACTTTTGAGCAGGCATGGTTAAGATTGCACTGTTAGCTCCAATCCCATCCCTGGTGAAAGGACACTCAGCCAAGACCTAGGGAACATTTCTGTTACCTTCCCTTAGGTATGTTCCCAAGCATTAAAGGTGAGCTTGGGTCCCTGCTAACCTTGCTCACCTCACCTCTGCTTATAAGCTTTCAAGCAGGAGTGGTTGCTTTTCTAAGTGGCCATATTCAATTGCATGTGATGTTTGTACACTTCAAGACACCATATCTCTCTCAAACCAAATCCAGCTTTCTTGAAAATACTGTTGCTGCTTTCAACCTGTGATCGTTAAAGAACTGAGGAAAACCCACCCCACAATCATTATATTCCATAAATTAATGCAAGCTGCCCAAAGACTTTTGGTAGAGAATAATAATAATAATAATAATAATAATAGGGAAACCATGACTAGCCATATTGTTTAAACTGAATGGCATAAATCACAGGGGGTGTGCTTATCAAAACAGGGCCATGTGTTCTGCATTCTTAACTAAGGGCTGTTTATTCTGATAAGTCAATACAGTGTGGAAATTCCAGAAGGACATTTTGTTACATGAAAGGATGTGGACTGAAAATATATTCAGCTTCAGCCTTCATATTAGCCGACCTTTTGTTTTCATCTCTTATACCAGCAGGGAAGTGAAAATCCTATTTTCCCAGATAGCACAAGCTGGCTGAGAGAAATCATTTTCTTCATTTCATTTAATTTCTTGAGCAGGATGGGCTAGGGATATAGCCTGAAGGCACCCCAGGGTTCCTAATACAGTACAAAGATGCCAAAGCACTAAATTTCCTAAAGAGGAAATCTACAGTAAAAAGGGGTGTTCTCTCCACTCATAAATCATGAAATGCCAAATATCGATTTGTGATATTCTGCACTTCCTCCTCTGTTACACTAATGCATACGGCACAAAAGGGTACAAAGCTGCACTATATGTTTCAGGGTATTTCCTTCCTGACTTACAATATTTATATACCACCTAATGATGAAGGTTATCTGCATGATTAACACGGGAAAACTGAAATGATCAAATATAAAATTACATGATATCATAACCAGAATAAAAGCAGCAGCAGCGGCATAAAGACAGTAAAAAAAAAAACCCAGTAACAGTGAAAAATATTAGTAAAAAGTATTTTAAAACTACTTGATTTTAAGGTTGAAAAGGTTGGGGCATGTGTGGAAATAATCTTCACCTGGCACTGAAAGGGTTACAATCAATGGACACCACCACCGAGAAGACCCTCTCTCCAGTAGCTGCTTGTTACACCTCCAGAACAGCTGGAGAAGTCTCAGTGAATTATCTTGACATTTGAAAAGCTATATGTGGGATAAGTTGATTCTTCAGGTAAGTCATTTAGGGTTGGGGAGGTTAATACCAACAATTTGAATTGTGTCTGAAAGTCAGCGCAGAAGATAAAGTATGAGCACAATATGGTCTTTTCATCTTCTCCCTGCTGTTGCTCTGTTTTGGACCAGCTGAGCTTGTTGGACCACTTCCAGAAGCAGCCCCACATACAATGCATTGCAATAATCTACACAGGTTTTGAAAGTGTTGATAACTGAAACAAGTTTGTGATACAGTCACAATTTATCAACAAGCTATGGGACCCTTCAAGCTGGAATGGCACATTAAGCTGTAATCCTGGGGAGTAAGGCCCTGTTGAATTTAATAGTACTTGTTTCTGAGTAGATGAGATAAGAGGAGGAGGAGGAGGAGGAGGAGGAGGAATTTGGACTTGATATCCTGCCTTTCACTCCTCTTAAAGAGTCTCAAAGAGGCTAACAATCTCCTTTCCCTTCCTCCCTCACAACAAACAC